>JAGVVM010000381.1:0-45685 GCA_019149425.1 Psidium friedrichsthalianum | reverse complement strand
CCACTGCCTCCTTTTCAATTCACTCCCCCCATCCCATCCCATCCCATCTTCCTCTGCTCCCTGCTCTACCGTAATTAACGCGCACCAGCCAATCAGGACAGGGATGGCCCCCCACGTGGGTCCACCTCTGGGAAGCTCCCTACCCTCTTTAAGCTGGACTGCACCACTAGATGATTGAAGGAAAAGCGAAAGCAAGGAAGGAAGCAAAGCGACGTCCATCCGCCATCGTCCATGCTCTGTCGTGCGCGTACCCGCAGCAGAAATTAGCGCAGAGCCCCAGCTTCCCACGCACGAGAAGAAGGGCAGTAAGTACTCCACCACCAAGAGAAGCTGCGCTTTTCAGAGGGGGTTGCGTTTTTGGGTTTTCCTTTTTATTTTCTGCCTATTATTCCAATCGTGTATTATTAACCAGTGCCCAAAAAGTCGGATAAAAAAAAATAGATATTCAATTTAGATCGTTAAACTTTTGACTTGCTCAATGTGATTTCGAAACTTTTAAAACATATTCAACTTAGCCTATGAACTATAAAAAAAAAGTCTAGTGTCGTCCCTAAACTTGAACTAGTGAAAGAATTATGTTGAACATCTTCCTATAATGGGGGGATTAAGATGAATATGTTCCAAAAATTTATAGATTATATTGGTCAAATTAAAAATTCAAGAATCTCATTGCACATTGGCTAAACTTTAGATACTATATTGGTCAAAATAAAAGTTCAAGGATTACATTGCATATTGAGTCAAAGTTTATGGATAATTTGTGTTATTATCCTTTCAATTTAAACGTGCTTTCATTTTCAAAACACAGATTACATGCGATATAAGCACTGTCGTTGCACGACCTAATTCCCTAAAAAATCCTCAATTTTATGTCCAACCTTGGCTTTGTCCAAAATTTTTCTTTTTAAATAAAAACCTCAAACTTTCACTCCAGTGCCAAATCTACCAATTCGGGGCTACCAAAAGGTTCGTTGACGAACTTCATCAACACCCTCTTCGTGTGGATCAACAACCTCTTGATGTTGTTAATCTTGAAGAAACTAGTGGGGATTTTTTAGACGCTTAGATAGATTTAGTATTACAATGAAAGTCCAAGGATTTTTTTTAAGACGAAAAAAATTCAGAAAAGAATTAGGGATAGATCTGAAGTAGAGATGATGGATAGAGATAACTCCATAAATCCCACGTAACTAAACAAGGACACGATAGATCACAAATCTCTCAATTTATTCATATACAATCTTTTACGGGTCGTACAAGCATGCGCATGCTAAGCACATTAAAAGAATTCCACATTCATGCAAGAAAGAAAGTTTGATTTGCTATTCTTTCGGAACGTATAGATAGATATTTATTGAGATTATTTCAACGCTCATGGATGATGAAAAATCTTTAAAAAATTATGTCATAGACTTATTGATCTATGAGTGTGTGTCTATATATATATATATATATATATATATATATATATGCACGTGTTCACCGTCTAACCAGCTATCTCGCTCTCATGATCATAGCAAGGGGAAAATTGAAAAATTTCGACACTATTGTATATACACTTATATAGAATATGCTCTTTTTCAGATGAAATGTGATTTCTCCTGGCAAGGAAAAAAAAAAAAGGACGAAATTAGAATTTTTCTCCTATGAAAAGAAGGTAGGTGTGAGACTTAGAGAGAGAAGGGGCTCGTTCGAAACGTTCTCAAAATGAGATAAAATTCCAAAAAAAAAAATATTACCCCAAAATTCCATACTTCAAATAAATAAAAAACAAAATCAATTTCATTTTTAGAAAAAATAATTCTTTAACGTTAATATAATAAATATTTAAAAGTCACTCACAAGTGTCTCTCTCTCTCTGCTGTCTGCACGTTTGACACCTATAAAAAGCACACACACAAAAGGAAGGCGATGAAGAAGAAGAAGCAGAAAAGTCTCTCTCTCTCTTTCTCTCTCTATCTCGAGCAGTGAAGCCCAGTACTGAGCGACTGCCTCCAAGGCCGAAATTAATAAAGAAAACGACGAACCCATCACAGACGTGGAGCATGACGCGCATACATCCACGCTACACCCCTCCCTGTGAAATGTAGCTCCCCGGGATCGTTCTTCCTCGCAGAAGATGGCCAAAGCCTGCCCACAGGCCAACGACATCGGCTCCCCTCCTCACCTCAACCGCGCCTCCACCGCCAACGCCCGCCCCTGGCCCCTCATTCTCCACAGCCTCCCCGCCCTCCCGCAGCCCGCCTCCTCGACGCCGTCCGCTGCGGCGGCGGTACTCTCTCCCCGCCGCCGCCGCCGCCGCAAGCCCCCGCGACCCCCCCGAGCCCGCCCCTCCCTAAGTCGGGCCCCACCCGCCGAGGCCGAGAACCACCCTAGCGACGTGTCGAGGCCAAGTCGGAGAAGGTTCAGCGACGGCTCCAGCTGGCGGAGATGCACGAGAGGCAGGAGAGCGACGTGGAGATACGAGGAAGAAGGTGGAGGCCTTGGAGAAGCTTGAAGCGCGTGGCTGAGAGGATTTGCAGAATGCGGAGGGGGAGGGCGAGGTGGACTGCGAGGGTAAGAGGAGAGAGGAGTGCTCGCAGTGTGAGGTTGCTTGCGAAGGAGGACTCCGGCCGCGAGGACGACGCTCGCGATGCTAGGAGCGATTTCGCCATTTGTGGGAATGCTCGATTCTTCGGATCTCGAGTCGCGGATTGCTTCCCTCTACGCTGTGCTTAATCTCGGCATTGGCAATGATATGTGAGTGCTTGGGATGTTTGTGAATGGGTTAGATCGTTCTTCTCTGATTTCTGCATTTGATCGGTTTCGTCACATTTGTTATGCCATAAACAAGGAATTTAAACAGTCAAGTCTTTTTCTCCTCTTGCATGCATAGCTGGATTTTCATGACGAGCTTGTGTTCATCGTGTTCTTCTTTTTTTCCTAAAGAATCTTTCTGCTTGTTTTTGGCGAAATTTCTCAACTGGACGATCTAGATCGTGTTCTGCGTTGCAGATTTGAACTCTTTGTTCGAGCTCTGTTTCTAGTGTCGCCATCAAATATGTCTTCTTACCTGAACCAACCATGATGTTGTCGGTTATGTGCTTGTGAATTTGATAGATGTTCATCATGCAGGTTCAGGCTCTCTGTTAAGCTCTATCTTCTTTGTTTTTTTTTATATGGTGTCATCCATTATCTGCAAAATGTCCATTTTTATGTTGACTTTAATTTTACATGTTTTGGAAAGGTATTTTGACAAGTCGTTTTCCTGTTCTCATGTGTCATCTTTCATGTAGTTTCATTATTCCGCATTTGATGAGAATGTGTTATCTCCTGTTTTATTGCTCACGCTATAGTTTCTGTCACTTTTCAAGAAACCTCTGTTTTTCAGTGCATTTTGGATTTGTCTAGTTCCTGCTGGTGTTGTGACTGTGAACTCATATATCTCCTCTCTTCAATCGTCTGCAGGAACAAGGCAGCCATTGTCAAAGCAGGGGGCTGTTCATAAGATGTTGAAGCTAATTGAACTCTCCTGAGGAGACCATAGACCCGTCAATCTCAGAAGCTATAGTGGCGAATTTTCTTGGCTTGAGTGCTTAGATCGAAACAAACCCATCATTGGATCGTCAGGTGCAAATCCCCTTGTGGTGAATACCTTATAGATGTAGACCACAAAAGTAGCCCTCAAGCAAAGCAAGACGCTCTCAGAGCTCTCTACAACCTTTTCCGATCTTCCCCTCCACTATTGCATAATAACGAAACTGATTTGGGTCCCTTTCTTGTTGGAATTCCTTGGAGACATGGAAATCAGTGAACGGATATTATTCTACACTCAGCAATATCGTATCTACCCCTGAAGGCAGAAAGGCGACAGCAGAGTTAAAGATGCATTCCCGATACTGGTGACATATTACACTGGACCGACTCGCCAGGTTGCCAAGAGAAAGCGTCTTACATTTGATGGTGATGGCTCACAAAGCTTATGGCGATAGGCAGGCAATGATCGAGGCTGGAATTGTATCGGCATTGCTCGAATTGACGCTTTTTGCAGTACTTGGCGCAGAAGAGAGCTTCGAGGATACTGAGTGTTTGAGAGTGGATAAAGGAAGCCGATTTCTAGAGAGCTATGGAGGCAGTAGCATGAGTGCAGCAGTATCTGCTCCGATATACGGGGCTTCATCAACTGCACCGAGTGTTAATGGAGGTTCGAAGGAGTCTATGGAGGACGAAGACATGATGAGCGAGGAGAAGAAAGCGGTGAAAGATTTGGTTCAACAGAGTTGCAGAGCAACATGAGGGGATTGTGAAAGAGAGCTAATTTGCCTCAAGATTTCGCCCTTCAGATCATCTCAAGTCCCTGACTGCAAGTTCTACTTCAAAGAGCTTTGCATTTTGAGAACTGATGCTTCGAAAGGTTATTTAGAAGTTAGTCCAATTTACTTTGTCTATACAACATTGCCTAAATTTCCTACACTGTGAAAGCTGAGCTCAATGTGCACTTTGCCTTGCCTGCCTGCCCTGTGTTTCATATCGGTCCAACATTCATTTGAATCAATTCAATCTGTGGGAAGGAAGAATGCCCAAAGTTACAAACCGTTGTCTTTCAGACTACATGGGTTTTTATTTATTTTGCTTTCTTCGGCAAATCTGGCCTTATACAGCCATCAACGGGTTGCTTCATGGTTAGTTGGTATGAATGTAAATATAGGAAATTCGGGGGTACTTTTTTGTCCTTAAGGAAACTAAGGATCGCCACACCCACCAATCAAGGGGGAAGTCATTTTCAACTGTTCATTGGGCTCCGTTTCGTTAATATCATGGCTTCACTTGTGTTGGAAGGGTGTCGGTCAATTTCTTCTGTCTGGAAAGAGAGGACAGTGCACTGCTTAAACCTTACATGGGAATCTATTCCTGCCGTTGCTTTTTCAAATGTGGGTCTGAACTCTATAAAAGGTTCATATGGAATCTAATTAGTGATCATCCAAGAGGACCATGGACCGATCGTGCCCTCTTTCTTGATTTATTTAAACACGACTCTTAATTAACTGCGCGACCGGCCTAGTCTAATGCATTGATTGATCTTGTCATTCTGATGAATTTCTATTTACAGGATTGCGATCTGTAGGAAATGAATCACCGTTCTCGCTTTGGTCTCGGGAGGAGAAGAGTCTGACTTGTTGAATAGTAAAAATAACCAATGTTTGCTTCCGCTCAAGGCCTATATAATATGTCTCTGGGGTGGTTCTAATTGGCCATAGTGATCGCTGTTATGGTAGTATTAATGTAGGGGTTCCCGGAATCATTACTGTGTGATCTCAGTTTTGTGTATATAATGTTTGTTCTGCTGCTGCAGCTTCACCAGTGTATCTGGGTAGCTTTTATATGTTTGCTTCCTTCAGATGTAGGCCCCCTGGAGGGCTCACCAACAATTCCACTCACTTCAACTAACATTATGGGTTTTTTACTAATTTTTTTTCAAAAGATACATACATGCTGGCTCAAAACTCAGCCAATCTGGGTGCAGTATAATTTCCTTTTAATATCACTCGGTATGTGAGGCGCGCAGATGGGGGAACACAGTTGCCACGATATAATATTTTATGAACCGATAACAGAGGGTTCGTTGGCGGTACACTCGCAGTCATGCGGCCTCGTTTAGGAAGGGGACTCACCAAAAGGAGCCAAGCATGATAAGGATGTGTGTGTATGAGCCAGTTCCCGACTGAATCTCATGCTCATTCTTATGCTATTAATTTGGTCTGGTTCGCTTGTGGTCGTATCTGCTCCTCATTCAGGGCTCATGTAAGGGACACTCTCCCCATCGATTGCTCGTCCGTTATGATTTGTAGAATTCAGCTGTAATTTATAACGTTGTGGCAGGCTTCCTTCACACTGTTTATTTCTTTTATCACGGTACATGTTCTTCGGAGATCATCTAACCGTTTTCCCACATTTCAAATGGGAGGCTGAGAGACTTAAGGAGCCCTGAGAGCTATAGGTAGACAATGAATGCCGAAGTGTATCGGAATTGATATCTGAAGCACATACACTGTGAAGCTACTTGGGCCAAAGGTTGGTGGGTCATCAAACCATACTCTGCAAATAGTGGAGTTTCCTTTCTTTTGGCCTGTCTACTCAGAGCGCTCCTCTTTACTCTGCCTCATCAACAGATCGTGGGAGTCGCAACTAACGATTCAACCCTACCCAAGTTTGTTAACGCATCCGAACATTTTAAGAATGGCAAACCTTCTAGAGATGCCCGGTAAGAAGCACTGTCACGTCCGAAACGTTTAAGCATGTGCCTGCAAAAGCACTAATTCGCTCCTTCCAACATCAATCCGAGATCCCGAGCTTGGCTTTTAGAGGGTGGTCACGATTGTTACCTAAGACAAGCCAACGAGCTGGTTAAAAAGCCCATTTCTGTTCGGTAGACAGGATTTCTGAATGCTCCGACGCTCTTGGAGCCTTCCATCTAGTAGTAAGAGCAATTTAGGTGCCATTTTTTTGGTTGGTTCCAATCATTGACGGCAATTTTACACTGGGTGCTTAAGAAACAGGAGCATGGTCTTTCTTAAGAGGTGCCGTGACAACGATAGACACTTTCTTGTATTCCTTTTCGCTAAGCTCTTTCTTTCTTCTTTTTCATGGCCTGGCTTCGGTCAGTACCTAGGCGGCGCCAATTTTTTGTTCCATACCAGATAATGCCGCCGACAGTACCCTCCTGGGATCCGTACAAAGTCTGGCCAACTGTCGATTCTCGTGGACGAATGACGGTGGTATGATGCCTTTGATGGGCGGAACCATTTTCCCAAATCTCATTCAGGCGGGAAGCAAGACGGTCGTCGGGTGTACGTGTGGTGTACGTGGTGTGTGGTCGTAGATGTGGCCATGCCGACATGGTTTTCTGCAAGACTCCCGTTTGTCGCAGAGAATTCTAGCCACACTTAGCAGCAACACTTAGGGGCTCAAAGTCCAAAGAAAAGATCAAGAAAACAGAGAGCATGAGAGAGAGGACCATCTTTGAGCTGAGGAACGCTTATTTTTTTTTTTTTTTAAGCCAAGAAAATCCCATTGAATTCTGATGAAATGCAACGGAAATCAAAGGTTGTCTGCATAAATTATACCACAAGGGACCCTACACTGCATGGCGCCATGTGATTTTTTGGTCAATCTCACCGACCGAGACCGTTACTTTATGAGGTGGCGGTCCTGCTTTTCTTCCATAGGAGGCCCTCATCTGCCGACACGACTTGTCCAAAGGGAGCCTCAGAGTGCATGCGTCCTCAGCACACGAATTGAGCAACGGCAAAACTTTTCCATCATTGGCTCATTTTTTTTTTTAAGCGGAGAAGAGATCTAGCGCCATCCAACCCACCTTAGGATTCCATTATGAAAATTTTCCCTCCCCTAACACTAGACATACACTACCATTGTCTGCTGTCTTCCTTCCCTGAAAGAGAGACTTCAAGAGAAAAGGCTAAATGATGGCTTCTGTATGCCCGGACGTAGCAAGACTCAACTCTGAAACAGACAAGGCCAATTTAATGTGCCTCAGAAAGAGCAGAGAGAGAGATGAGAGAGAGAGATGAGAGGAGGGACTTTGTCATGATGTTGTAAACTCGCGTTAACCATGGACATTTGAAGAAAAATAATTGTTGCATCTTATATGCGGTCAAAGTTGATCCGGAATTTTTTTTTTTTTTTTTTTTTATATTTGTGTTTATTAGTTTATTATTATTTATTTTTTTTTTTATTATATATTATATATTTTTTTAATATTTTATATTTATTTTTTTTATTTAAATTTTTTTTTTTATATTATTATATTATAATTCGGATCAACTTTGACCGCATAATAGATGCAACAATTATTTTTCTTCAATGTCCATGGTTAACGCGAGTTTACATCACATCATGACAAAGGCTCTCTCTCTCTCTCTCTCTCTCTCTCTCTCTGCTCTTTCTGAGGCACATTAAATGGCTTGTCTGTTGCAGAGGGGAGTCTTGCTAGAGTCCGGGCATCACAGAAGCCATCATTTAAGGCCTTTTCTCCTTGAAGGCATCTCGTTCAGGAAGAAGACAGCAGACAATGGGTAGTGTATGTCTAGTATTTAGGATTTCAGAATGGAATCCTAAGGTGGGTTGAGGCGTTAGATCTCTCCGCCTTAAAAAAAAAAGGAGCCAATGATGGAAAAAGTTTTCCGGCTCAATTCGTGCTGAGGACGCATGCACTCCTGAGGCTCCCTTTGGACAAGTCGTGTCGGCAGATGAGGGCCTCCTAATGGAAAAAAAAGCAGGACCCCACTCATAAAGTAGACGGTCTCGGTCGGTGAGAGTGACAAAAAAAAATCACATGCGCCATGCAGTGTAGGGTCCCTTGTGGTTATGATGATGCAAGGACAACCTTTTGATTTCCGTTGCATTTCATCAGAATTCAATGGGATTTTCTTGGCTAAGCTTCCTCAGCTCAATAGAGGGGTCTCTCTCTCATGACTCTCTGTTCTGATATTTCTGTGCGGGACATATTGAGCCCATAAGTGTTGCTGCTAAGTGCTAGAATCTCGCGACAACGGGAGTCTTGCAAAACCATGTCGGCATTGGCCACATCTACGACCACACACCAAACGTACACCAAACGTACACCTCGACGGAGCCTCTCTTGCTTCCCGCCTGAAGGAGATGGGGAAAATGTTCCGCCCATCAAAGGCATCATACCACCGTCATTCTCCACAGAATCGACAGTTGGCGACTTTTACGGATCCAGGGAGTACTGGTCGGCGGCATGCCATTGATCTGGACAAAAATGGCAACAAAAAATGGACCGCCTAGGTACTGACCAAGCCAGGCCATGAAAAAGAAGAAAAAAAACTTACGAAAAAGGAAAGAAAAGAAGTGTCTATCGTTGTCACGACACATCTTAAGAAAGACTAATGCTTCTGTTTCTTAAAGCACCCAGTGGTAGAAATTGCCGTCAATGATTGGAACCAACCAAAAAAATGGCACCTAAATTCGCGCTCTTACGTACTAGATGGGAAGGCTCCAAGATCGTTCGAGCATCAGAAAATCATGTCTACCGAACAGAAATGGGATTTTTAACCAGCACGTTGGCTTGTCTTCGGTAACAATCGACCACCCTCTAAAGCAAGCTCGGGATCTCGGATTGATGTGGAGGAGCGAATGTATGCTTTTGCAGCACATGCTTAAAGTTCGGACGGTACAGATGCTTCTTACCGGGCATCTATAGAAGTTTGCCATTCCTTAAAAAATGTTTGGATGCGTTATCCAAAAATTGGGTTAGGGTGGAATCGTCCGTAGTTGCGTACTCCCACGATCTGTGAGGATCCAGAGTAAAGGAGGAGCTCTCTGAGTAGGACAGTCCAAAGAAAAGGAAAACTCAACTATTGCAGAGTGTTTGATGACACCACCAACCTTTGGCCCTAGCTTCCAGTGTATGTGCTTCAGATATCAATTTCGAGACACTTCGGCATTCATTGTACTACCTATAGATCTCAAGGGGCTCCTAAAGTCTCTCAGCCTCCCATTTAAATGTGGTGGAAACGGTTTTAGATGAGTCGCCGAAGAAACAAGGTCCGATAAAGAAAGAAACAGTGTGAAGAGGCCTGCCAACGTTATAATAGAGCTGAATCTACCAACTCATAAGGGACAGAAAGCGATGGGAGAGTGTCCCTGAATAACCGGAAGAGGACCAGGATACACCACAAAGCAGAACCGACCAACTTTAAATAGAAAAGAATGAAAGAGATATCAACTGGCCTCATACACACACATCCTATCATGCTGGCTCCTTGTGGGAGCCCCTTCCCAAAAACGAGGCCCCATGACTCGGGGAGCGCCAACGAACCCTCGTTCTCGGCATAAATTTTCCGCAACTGTTTCCATCTCCGCTCAATGCCATGATTAAAGAAATTATACTGCACCCAATATGCATGAGTTTTGAGCCAGCAGGTATGTATCTATAAAACCATAATGTTAGGTGAATGTGAAGTGGAATTGTTGGTGAGCCCTCAGGGGGCCTACATCTGAAGGAAACAAACATATAAAAGCTACCCAGATAACACTGAAAGCTGCAGCAGCAGAACAAAAATATATACACAAAACTGAGATCACACAGTAATGATTCCGGGAACCCCTACATTAAATAACAATAACAAGACGATCACTATGGCCCTAATTAGAACCACGCAAGAACATATTTATATACCTTGAGCGGAAGCAAACATGGTTTATTTTACTATCAACAAGTCAGAATCTCTTCTCGCTCCCGCGACCAAAGCGAGAACGGTGATTCATTTCCTACAGATCTGCAATCTGTAAATAGAAAATTCATCAGAAGACAAGATCAATCAATGCATTAGGAGGCACAGCGCAGTTAATTAAGAGTCGTGTTAAATTAATCAAGAAAGAGGGCACGATCGGTCCATGTCCTCTTGGATGATCACTAATTAGATTCCATATGAACCCTTTTATAGAGTTCAGACCCACATTTGAAAAAGCAACGGCAGGAATAGATTCCCATGTAAGGTTTAAAGCAGTGAATAGTCTCTCTTTCCAGACAGAAGAAATTGACCGACAACCCTTCCAACACAAGTGAAGCCAATGAATATTAAACAGAAACGGAGCCCAATGAGACAGTTGAAAATGACTTCCCCCTTGATTGGTGGGTGTGGCGATCCTAGTTCCTTAGGACAAAAAAGTACCCCCGAATTTCCTATATTTACATTCATACCACTAACCATGAAGCAACCCAGTTGATGGCTGTATAAGCCAGATTTGCCCAAGAAAGCAAAATAAAATAAAAACCCAGGTAGATCTGAAAGACAACGGTTGTAACTTTGGGCACTTCTTCCCTTCCCACAGATTGAATTGATTCAGAAGAATGTTGGACCGATATGCAAGCAGGCAAAGGCAAAGCCACATTGTGAGCTCAGCTTTCACAGTGTAGGAAATTTAGGCAATGTTAAGACAAAGTAAATTGGACTAACTTCTAAATAACCTTTCGAAGCATCAGTTCTCAAAATGGCAAGCTCTTTGAAGTAGAACTTGCAGTGAGGGACTTGAGATGATCTGAAGGGACGAAATCTTGAGGCAAATTAGCTCTCTTCACAATCCCCTCATGTTGCTCTGCAACTCTGTGAACCAAATGCTTCACCGCTTTCTTCTCCTCGCTCATCATGTCTTCGTCCTCCATAGACTCCTTCGAACCTCCATTAACACTCGGTGCAGTTGATGAAGCCCCGTATATCGGAGCAGATACTGCTGCACTCATGCTACTGCCTCCATAGCTCTCTGAAATCTGCTTCCCTTTATCCACTCTCAAACACTCAAGTATCCTCGAAGCTCTCTTCTGCGCCAAGTACTGCCAAGAAGCGTCAATTCGAGCAATGCCGATACAATTCCAGCCTCGATCATTGCCTGCCTATCGCCATAAGCTTTGTGAGCCATCACATCAAAATGTAAGACGCTTTTCTTGGCAACCTGGCGAGTCGGTCCAGTTTAATATGTCAACCAGTATCGGGAATGCATCTTTAACTCTGCTGATCGCCTTTCTGCCTTCAGGGGTAGATACGATATTGCTGAGTGTAGATAATATCCGTTCACTGATTTCCATGTCTCCCAAGGAATTCACAAGAAAAGGGACCAAATCAGTTCGATATTATGCAGATATTGGAGGGGAAGATCGAAAGGTTGTAGAGAGCTCTGAGAGCGTCTTGCTTTGCTTGAGGGCTACTTTTGTGGTCTACATCTATAAGGGTATTCACCAACAAGGGGATGCACCTGACGATCCAATGATGGGTTTGTTCGATCTAAAGCACTCAA
Organism: Psidium friedrichsthalianum; assembly: GCA_019149425.1. Lineage (NCBI taxonomy): Eukaryota > Viridiplantae > Streptophyta > Magnoliopsida > Myrtales > Myrtaceae > Psidium > Psidium friedrichsthalianum. Next base: position 33,868 of record JAGVVM010000381.1, on the reverse strand, counting down.
GCCAAGAAAATTCGCCACTATAGCTTCTGAGATTGACGGGTCTATGGTCTCCTCAGGAGATTCAATAGCTTCAACATCTTATGAACAGCCCCTGCTTTGACAATGGCTGCCTTGTTCCTGCAGACGAGTGAAAGAGAGGAGATATATGAGTTCACAGTCACAAACCAGCAGGAACTAGACAAATCCAAAATGCACTGAAAAACAGAGGTTGCTTGAAAAGTGACAGAAACTATAGCGTGAGCAATAAAAACAAGATAACACATTCTCTCAAATGCGGAATAATGAAACTACATGAAGATGACACATGAGAACAGGGAAACGACTTGTCAAAAATACCTTCCAAAACATGTAAAATTAAAGTCAACATAAAAATGGACATTTTGCAGATAAAATTGATGACACCATAGAAGATAGAGCTTAACAGAGAGCCTGAACCTGCATGTGAACATCTATCAAATTCACAAGCACATAACCGACAACATCATGGTTGGTTAAGGTAAGAAGACATATTTGATGGCGACACTAGAAACAGAGCTCGAAACAAAGAGTTCAAATCTGCAACGCAGAACACGATCTAGATCGTCAAGTTGAGAATTTCGCCAAAAACAAGCAGAAAGATTCTTTAGAAAAAAAAAGAAGAACAAGATGAACACAAGCTCGTCATGATAAATCCAGCTATGCATGCAAGAGGAGAAAAAGACTTGATTTTTAAATTCCTTGTTAATGGCAGAACAATGTGCCGAAACCGATCAAATGCAGAAATCAGAGAAGAACGATCTAACCCATTCCAAACTCCAAGCACTCACATATCATTGCCAATGCCGAGATTAAGCACAGCGTAGAGGGAAGCAATCCGCGACTCGAGATCCGAAGAATCGAGCATTCCCACCAATGGCGGAATCGCTCCTAGCATCGCGAGCGTCGTCCTCGCCGCCGAGTCCTCCTTCGCAAGCAACCTCACACTGCGAGCACTCTCTCTCCTCTCCCCTCGCAGTCCACCTCTCCCTCCCCCTCCGCATTCTGCAAATCTCTCACCACGCGCTTCAGCTTCTACAAGGCCTCCACCTTTTTCCTCGTCTCCACGTCGCTCTCCTGCCCTTCGTGGATCTCCGCCAGCTGGAGCAAGTCGCTGAGCTTCTCCGACTTGGACACGAACGTCGCTAGGGTGGTTCTCGGCCTCGGCGGGTCGGGGCCCGACTTGGGCGGGCTCGGGGGGGTCTGGCGCGGCTTGCGGCGGCGGCGGTCGGCGGGGAGAGAAGGAGCCGCCGCCGCAGCGGACGGCGTCGAGGAGGCGCGGCGGGAGGGCGGAGGCGGAGAATGAGGGCCAGGGGCGGGCGGTGGCGGTGGAGGCGCGGTTGAGGAGGAGGGAGCCGATGTCGTTGGCCTGTGGGCAGGCTTTGGCCATCTTCTGCGAGGAAGAAACGATCCCGGGGAGCTACATTTCACAGGGAGGGGTGTAGCGTGGATGTATGCGCGTCATGCTCCACGTCTGGTGATGGTTCGTCGTTTTCTTTATTAATTTCGGCACTTGGAGGCAGTCGCTCAGTACTGGGCTTCACTGCTCGAGATAGAGAGAGAAAGAGAGAGAGAGACTTTTCTGCTTCTTCTTCTTCATCGCCTTCCTTTTGTGTGTGTGGCTTTTTTATAGGTGTCAAACGTGCAGACAGCAGAGAGAGAGAGACACTTGTGAGTGACTTTTAAATATTTATTATATTAACGTTAAAGAATTATTTTTTCTAAAAATGAAATTGATTTTGTTTTTTATTTATTTGAAGTATGGAATTTTGGGGGTAATATTTTTTTTTTGGAATTTTATCTCATTTTGAGAACGTTTCGAACGAGCCCCTTCTCTCTCTAAGTCTCACACCTACCTTCTTTTCATAGGAGAAAAATTCTAATTTCGTCCTTTTTTTTTTTCCCTTGCCAGGAGAAATCACATTTCATCTTGAAAAAGAGCATATTCTATATAAGTGTATATACAATAGGTCGAAATTTTCAATTTTCCCCTTGCTATGATCATGAAGAGCGAGATAGCTGGTTAGACGGTGAACACGTGCAATATATATATATATATATATATATATATATATAGACACACACTCATAGATCAATAAGTCTATGACATAATTTTTTAAAGATTTTTCATCATCCATGAGCGGTTGAAATAATCTCAATAAATATCTATCTATACGTTCCGAAAGAATAGCAAATCAAACTTTCTTTCTTGCATGAATGTGGAATTCTTTTAATGTGCTTAGCATGCGCATGCTTGTACGACCCGTAAAAGATTGTATATGAATAAATTGAGAGATTTGTGATCTATCGTGTCCTTGTTTAGTTACGTGGGATTTATGGAGTTATCTCTATCCATCAATCTACTTCAGATCTATCCCTAAATTCTTTTCTGAATTTTTTTCGTCTTAAAAAAAAATCCTTGACTTTCATTGTAATACTAAATCTATCTAAGCGTCTAAAATCCCCACTAGTTTCTTCAAGATTAACAACATCAAGAGGTTGTTGATCCACACGAAGAGGGTGTTGATGAAGTTCGTCAACGAACCTTTTGGTAGCCCCGATATTGGTAGATTTGGCACTGGAGTGAAAGTTTGAGGTTTTTATTTAAAGAAAGAAAAATTTTGGACAAAGCCAAGGTTGGACATAAAATTGAGGATTTTTTAGGGAATTAGGTCGTGCAACGACAGTGCTTATATCGCATGTAATCTGTGTTTTGAAAATGAAAGCACGTTTAAATTGAAAGGATAATAACACAAATTATCCATAAACTTTGACTCAATATGCAATGTAATCCTTGAACTTTTATTTTGACCAATATAGTATCTAAAGTTTAGCCAATGTGCAATGAGATTCTTGAATTTTAATTTGACCAATATAATCTATAAATTTTTGGAACATATTCATCTTAATCCCCCAATTATAGGAAGATGTTCAACATAATTCTTTCACTAGTTCAAGTTTAGGGACGACACTAGACATTTTTTTTATAGTTCATAGGCTAAGTTGAATATGTTTTAAAAGTTTCGAAATCACATTGAGCAAGTCAAAAGTTTAACGATCTAAATTGAATATCTATTTTTTTTTATCCGACTTTTTGGGCACTGGTTAATAATACACGATTGGAATAATAGGCAGAAAATAAAAAGGGAAAACCCAAAAAGCCAACACGCCCTCTGAAAAGCGCAGCTTCTCTTGGTGGTGGAGTACTTACTGCCCTTCTTCTCGTGCGTGGAAGCTGGGGCTCTGCGCTAATTTTCTGCTGCGGGTACGGCGCACGACAGAGCATGGAACGATGGCGGATGGACGTCGCTTTGCTTCCTTCCTTGCTTTCGCTTTTCCTTCAATCATCTAGTGGTGCAGTCCAGCTTAAAGAGGGTAGGGAGCTTCCCAGAGGTGGGACCCACGTGGGGGGCCATCCCTGTCCTGATTGGCTGGTGCGCGTTAATTACGGTAGAGCAGGGAGCAGAGGAAGATGGGGATGGGGATGGGGATGGGGGGGAGTGAATTGAAAAGGAGGCAGTGACGCGCATGTGCAGATGCATTTGCTTCTCTGACTTCGATGGAGCGGGCGGGTGGCTCCTCCGAGAAGCTAAGGGGCTTTGGCTTTTAATGGATTCCTGAGTTGGTGTTCCCTTCGTTATTTACTGTTTTGGGCTTGGGTTCTCCGTGGAATCGTGGTTAAGCCACTGATCACTTCAACGTGTCAAAATGGGTAAACTTACCTTTCTTTTTTTTTTTTTTACTTGATGTGTAATGATCTGAGCTGTTATGTTAGTTGGTTAACTTATATTCAACAAGTGAACTTCTAAATGGCTTTCATGTTAGGCCGCGAAGGTGGCACGCTTAGGATCGCCATAACTGGAACTAAAAACACAACATGCCATAAAGGAAATGGATTGGCACGCACGATTGATTTGGAATCCATAGAAATTGATGCGGAACGACGAGACAATTGGCACGCACGATTGATTTGGAATCCATAGAAATTGATGCGGAACGACGAGACAACCACCCTTCTAATAAAAAAGGATGTTCCGTTTTTTTTGAAAAGTGAGAGCTAGAGGAGGGCACTTGAGCCTTTATATAGAGTTTTCGACGCGGATGCCCTCTTATCACGGATCAGTTCCAATTCGGCTACATTAAGCTAGCACATATTAAATCGATTAAAAACCTTTATATCCTACCTCATTAGACCACCCTGTAAAATGGAAAATATCAATTTCAATTAATGTGAGCCCAGATAACAGGACTCTTATATTTTATACATGAAATGAGTGTTTAATGGGCTGTAAATGTCTCATAAATGAGTTTTACCGCTTGATTACACACTACTCACATCTGCGACTCTCTCTTCGTTTTCTCTCTTGCCCTCGCTCGATCTTGTGCTCACTTGATATGCACTCTCGCCTCGGTTTGAGTATGAGTTTTCATAGAGTGAGTTAAACATGGAAGTGATTTAGTAATGTGAGCCGGATTGGGTACGTGCTCGATATGGGTCGGGCCGAGTACGAGTCACCAGATTTGCATTGTAATAAACGAGTCATAACGAGTTAAATGAGTCTATTTGAATCGGATCATTTATAACCTAGCTCAAATTCAATTCGATGGCCAGCTTCGGTTCTGTTGCTTCGTCAAGTGTTTTGCGTAGTAGCCCCCCAATGGCACGTGCGTTCGAGTATGCTTGGCAGCTGGTGTTACGGATCAGAACCAAACTGAGGAGCGAGAGAAAGCACTTGATTCTGTATTGTTTTGTTGTGACAAGCTCGAATGATGGACCGTCGGATTTGGTGGGGGGAAAAATTACATGATTTGAGTCGACTATCGTTCTCGGCCAAATGGAAAAGTGAGGCACCTCTCGCGGGATCTGATTTTGTATTCCCCATTTAAGTTTAGTGGAAAATGCCAAAAAGAAGAAGAAATTAATATGGCCAATGCTATAAGAAATCCTCAAAGTGGTACCAACCCACAACACATATATCCAAAACCGATTTTCGTCTCATGAAATATCTCAAATTTGTTCGGCCGATCTGAATCTACAATCTGATGAAATGCATACATGTTGACGCGAGTGAATTTTCTATGTTGGATTTGTCTTGTTTATGTTAGATTCGTCTTGCAGTCGGGACACACACATTTTATGATATATTGGACGGAATGCTAATGGAGGTAAATATTGCATCGGAAGTACTGATTTTGTTTTTTTATTTATTTATTAATTTGGGTTAGATGTGTCGTGAAGGTGCGGGTTTGAGATTTTTGGGAATATTTCAAACAAGAGCTTAAAGTGACAAATTAATCTCAAAGTAGGGCAAGCTCACAAATCAATCGAATCTTCCTATGACGAGAGGTATTTTCATCAAGGACTTTGCTAGCATAATAGTCTTTGGGATGACTATGAGAATAAGAGTAGGTTGTAAGCCATAAAATTTCGAAAGAGTAGGCTCCATAATAAATTTTAAATTATTTGTTATTTATTTATTTTTTATCCAAAACAGACTGTTACCGTAATATCCTCACCCTCCCTCTCTGCCCTGTACAGCACCTTTGTGCACTCTCCAGCCTCGACCGCAGCTTCCCCACAATAGCGCCTTCGTTAGGCTCATTACTTGCTTTTGTCTACTCATCCGCCTCAATGAATCCCCATGCGTTGTTGAGACGATGGTGATCAGCAGCTTCGGCCTCAACGTTGGAATTCTGCCGGCCGAGGCGGCGACTTTTGAGTCTCAGTGAACGGAGTCCGCCTCGACGCTTTTCCGAGGCCTCGACGTCGGCTCTTGGATAATTCCTAATCGTGGGACGAAGAGCACAGCGGGACAAGTTGAAGTTGCTTTCATCTCTTCTTGATTTTACACGCTACCTACGCAATGGGATGAGAAAACATGGATATGTAGCCTTAACACCCATCAAAGCATCGACCGAGAGCATGAGCAATGTGATGGAGAAGCTGAGCATCAAGATCGAGAGGAACCCTCCCGAGTGGGGTGAGGTTTTTAGCGAAAAGAACCGAGGAAAAAAAAAGCACTTTAGATCTTTATTTATGATCGAATTTGTCGATTCGGACAGCCTTTATTTGAGACAAGATTTACTTTGCGCTCCCTTTTGAAAAAAGCACCTCTGGATCTTATTTGAAATGTTGCTAAAATTCTATCTAATCGAAAATTAAATTAAAGCAAATGTGCGATGAACGTACCAATGTGAACTTTATAATGGGTATTATCACGGATTCGTATTCTTCCCCACGGACAATGCACGGAAGGACGAGTGCTGGAGTCCTCCAAATTTTGCTATGATTCCATGGCAGAAAATGAGCTAGACCTACTCATTATAATCAGCCAAACGAGCTTTTGGACCCCAGTAGATGTGAAGGCACATCCCAAGCAACAACATCAGGAAGAATGTGTACAGAGCACAACTGTACTAGGAACATATAGTAAACATTGCTGTCGTTGCCTTGCTGGGACACCATCGTGAACTAGAAATTGGTTAAAATATAGAGGGGACGATGCCGACAGCGATCCACATGGGTCGATATTATAAAAGGATGCCAATTCCTCAGCTGACGGTGTTCGAGTCTTAGCTTGAATAATCCCAATAGCAGTTATACGAGCAATACATTCTACACATCTAGGGCCTGTTGGGTAACGATTTCGATTCTCTGATTCTGTTTCTCGAAACAAAAATAAAAATAAAAAACATATTTAGAAACGTAAATAATTATGATTTCGGAAACAATTTTGAAGTAAAAATAAGAATAAAAAATAAATTATGAAAAAAAGAATCACTTTTGAGAATCACAAGAAAAAAACAAAGTCTTAGTTCTTTTAACAAGATTAAGTCAACACGGGCTTCTGGACTTTTTAAAAAAATTAAAATTAGATCTGAAAATTTACTAACAACTAATTATTTAAAATTAAATTTAAAAATAAGCCTCGAAAATTAACCAAAAAATTTAAAATTTAAAGGGGGTTAAAAATTAATTTTTTTAAAGATGCAAAAAAATGGAGAGATTTAAAAAATTTAAAAAATACTTAAATAAGTTAAAAACCTAAAATAGTTTAAAAGAAGATGAAAACTTTTTTGAAAAACATTTCTAGCCACCTTGTTATTTTCGAGAATAAAAATTTGTGTAATTACTAAACGAGCTTCTCTTTGGAAATAAAAAAATTTATCTCGTTACTAAATGCATTTTAATCATCTAAAAATTATATAAAGAATAGAATCATAAAAAATAATTATAATCATAATTACTTTTTTGAATCAAAATTATTTAGACGTGATTTTGGAGAGAATTAGAGCCTTTTTCTAAACTCGGTGGTCTCGCCAGCATAAAGGGCCGAATTCCCAATACCATCCTTCGTAGAAAGTTTTGTTGCGCAATCACGAGGCGGCCCCATCCGTTCGGCTTAAGAGCACGCACGAAGAAGCTCCGTACTGGGATCGTGACTGCCTAACCAACGGAGAGACCGAATCCTCAAAAGAGATGGCAATGGATCTAGCAGCGTCGCCTCATGCAAAGCGCGGAGAATGAGAAGACAGGGGATGGTCCCATTATCATAATGCAATTGCTGCCGCGAATATAGCAAATAACAGATCCTTAGAGAGTGACAGCTGCTGTCCTGTGCAAACGATGGATTTGGACATTTGACAGCAACCGGTGTCCGGTCTGACGCGAATCCCGCTTAGTAAACAGGATTCAATAGCTAGTGATGGTAAGCTGCGTAAGGAACAACAATCATAGAGTCACCCTCTAAACCTTCTGCTCTGAGGAATCACCAAGCTCATGTCAGTGAGCAAAAAAGTTCACTGAAGTTCAGAGAAACATTAACAACGAAACGGGCCAATTAACAGAGTGGAGCTCGCGCTGCATGGGACATTGTGTACAGATACCTTATGGACAAACCAGCTCGAGGTCCGCCTTTGGTTGCAGCTATCTTGACTCATTGTACACTTGAAGCTAACTTGAACACTAGATCGTCACAACCAAAATCTTATCACTTACCAGCACGATGCAGGGTGACGCACGTACAAGCAGCACGAGACACGAGTTATTCAATGTCAATCATTGGCAACCATCGCATCCATTGGGCTGCTCTCCAATCTCTTGATGCACAACCTTTTCTGCGGGGGAAGGCCCTTGCCTGAAGGCGATGTGATGGCATCGACAATAACTGAGTCGTCCTCCTTGAAATCTCCTCTCAAGATACCCATAGCGATTTCGTTCTCAACCAACTGTTGGATTACCCTCTTCACGGGTCTCGCGCCAAAATTTGGATCGAAGCCCAATGTCCCTAGAAGCTCAACAGCTTCCTCAGTGCAGTGAAGTTCAATCTTCTTCTGTTTCAGCCGTCCTTTCAACCGCTCCATCTGCATCAGGTGGAAAAAGGACCATCAAAATGTTTGCTACAAAACTCATACGCCCTTCATAAAGTAGCATTTAGGTGCTTATATGTGCATTACGACACAAACATTTACTCATTGGGATGTGCTAAGTGCATTTCGACACGGGACCTGAGAAACTGTGTTGGATGTGTTACTCAGAAAGGTGTATCCTTAGCAAACATTCAGGAATGAACTAAAGGGCTCTAGGCATGCCGACATATAAACAATACCAATATTGCTTAAGAAAAGCGATAATTTGGAGATTTAAATAAGCATTGCAATATAGTTCCTTTTCCCACAAACATAAACTGCCAAATCATAAAAGTTACCACAAATAAAGATTCAGCATTTGCAACATATTGGACCTTTGTGTCACAAACAATAGTTATCAATGTGTAACTCATAAGAATTCAAGTTACTTAAACTACAGTAAGAGAATGCACAGAAGCTTTATGCGAGCAGGCGTTGGTAACCTAGGCAATTGCACCAATGTTTGTCAGCATCTCATCCAAGTTAGTCATGATAAAAGTTTAGGAAAGAAAAGCTAGTTCTGCCTTTTCAATTTATCCCCACCGAGAAAAGAACATTGACGCAAGAATGAAGCTAGAATATGATGGCAATCCAACTGCAGAGTCTTTTTTGTGATTGAACTTTCTTACGCAATGCAACACCTCCAAGGAGAAAATAAAAATGAGCTCAAGATTAGTTACCTGAAGCTTCACAATTTTGCCAATTTCCTTGGAGTCCAGTGGCTGAAATACGATGTACTCATCAATTCGATTCATAAACTCTGGCCGGAATGTTTGTCTAGCCAACTCAACGACTTGTCTTTTCATAAGGTCGTAAACTACTTCCTTACTGTCTGTTGTATTACGGAGAGTTTCAAGTATAAAGTGAGAACCAATATTAGAAGTCATTATCACGACACAGTTTGTAAAACTGACGGTCCTTCCCTGGGAATCAGTTATTCTTCCATCATCCAACAGCTGTAACAAAATGTTGAACACGTCGTGATGTGCCTTCTCAATCTCGTCAAAGAGCACAACTGAATAAGGTCTTCGGCGGACCACTTCAGTCAGCTGCCCACCTTCTTCATATCCCACATAACCGGGAGGTGCACCAACCAAACGTGAAACTGCATGTTTCTCCATGTACTCACTCATATCTATTCTAACAAGAGCATTTTCTGTGTTGAAGAGAAATCCAGCTAAAGCCTTACCAAGCTCAGTTTTGCCAACACCAGTAGGGCCCATAAACATAAAACTTGCTATCGGCCTGTTTGGATCAGATAATCCAGCCCTCGAACGACGGATTGCATCAGCTACTGATTTGACTGCTATATCTTGACCAACCACCCTCTTGTGAAGAACCTCCTCCAGCATTACCAGCTTTTCCTTCTCTGATTGTTGGAGGTTCGACAAGGGAATGCCAGTCCATTTGCTGACAATTTCAGCAATGTCAAGATCAGTGACCTCTTCTCGTAGTAAAGATTTTCCCGATTTCCTGAATTCTGCAAGATTCTTTTCGGCCTCTTCTAACTGGCGCTGAAGGGACATGAGCGTTCCATATTTGAGTTCAGCAGCACGGTTTAAGTTGTACTCACGCTCGGCAGCTTCCATCTCCAGGTTAACTCTATCAACCTGTTAGATGGAGGGAATAGTCAAATCAAGGTAAATTATGCAAAAGGAAGAATTATGAAAGAAAATTCTATATGATAGAAGAGTTACCTCCTCTTTAATTGATCGAATCCTAGTCATAAGAGCCTTTTCACTTTCCCACTGCTCTGCCACTTCTTTTTGCTTCTGTTTAAGCGAATTTAGGTCATTTTCCAACTTATGCAACCTTTCTTTAGATGCTTTATCTGTGTCATTTTTCAGAGATAACTTCTCCATCTCAAACTTAAGCACAGCTCTGTCTATCTCATCCAATTCAGTAGGCTTGGACGTAATCTCCATTTTCAGCTTTGCTGCGGCTTCATCAACTAGATCAATGGCTGGAGGAAACCACCATAACAACATTCATTTAGACAACAGAAGGAGCAGGAAAGATGAGGGTTTAATGAGGTAAAGTAGGGAAGCATTCAAGACAAGAAGTTGGAATAAATTATAATATCTTCTCATTATAATTTTAGACTGTTGTATCGAGAAGATTACATCTCAAAGTATATCAGATGGAGTTATCCAAAACAGTGGCATAACAACATCGTACTCCCAAGACAGTACCTAGATAATGATCGAAAAAATTAAGCGAAAGAGGAAGAAAACCACAGGAAATAAATACAAAGAATAGCCCACAGAAAATACCATACTACTAGCAACTGTATGTTTGAAATTACAATGAATAAAAGTTTCATAGTTAGGCGTCCCAGCAGAAGAAGAAAAGAGTGCAGTTGCACAGTCTTTACACATCATCCTTGGGATTTGATGCGTCATTTTCAGCAACAGGAACGGTAATTATCATTTAAAAATTCAATTGGAATATGTCATCATCAATTGAGGGTAATCAATTAGTTGCTCTTTCAGAGTGGAAAATGGCTAGAGTGATAAGCACAGAAATACAATCCAACACTGTTGTCATTCTTGATTACCTTTGTCAGGCAGAAAGCGTTCAGTAATGTAACGATCTGAAAGGACAGCAGCTGAAACAAGTGCACCGTCTGATATTTTAACGCCATGGTGTAGTTCATACCGCTCACGCAATCCGCGAAGAATGGAAATTGTGTCCTCAACAGATGGCTGCCCACAAAACACTTGTTGAAACCTACGCTCTAGAGCAGCATCCTTCTCAATGTACTTCCTATACTCGTTCAGTGTTGTTGCACCGATGCAACGAAGCTCACCGCGACCTAACATTGGTTTCAACAAGTTCCCTGCATCCATTGCACCGCTTGTTGCTCCTACATGCATTACACGAGCACTTTTCAACACAATTTGTGTTCAGCAAGTGGTAGTAAACAGAAGAAAAGCAGCACTTAGGAATCTGAACAAATCAATCACATGAAAAACAAAAGCAAACTGAAATGATGAAAGGATGTTGATTATTATAGAATTTTCCTGATTATAAAGTTTAATTACATGATATAGGAATCAATGACTTTTTCATGCACGTCCAAAAATTGTTTTCCATTGTTGCTGATAACAATGGCAGAGATGCAACCAGGAAAGAAAAGCAAGAAGGATACACACCTGCACCTACAACAGTGTGAATCTCATCAATGAATAATATAATCTGCCCATTTGAAGCAGATACTTCCTTCAAAACAGCTTTCAGTCGTTCCTCAAAATCTCCACGGAACTTAGCGCCAGCAACTAGTGCTCCCATATCCAAGGAAATCAACTGTATAGATCAAGGTAAAGCAGACATCCTTTTAGAAGAAAACTCTCTGAAAAATCTCATCATGATCTACCCAACATATCTTTGATCAGACAGCCAACAATTACAACCTTTCTGTTCAATAGTGGCTCCGGCACATCCCCACGGACAATACGTTGAGCCAACCTGTTAAGAGCAAGAATTACTCGAGAAATAACCATAGAATCCATAAAGTTACAACATTCACACTAGGAACCATGTCACTAGAAATGGTCACTTCCAAAATGACAATAACATGTACATAGTATAACAATGGCTATTCTCTGAGTACTCTCTACTGCATAGCAAAAGTTACATACTAGCTAAATGGATAAAATCAGCAGACTGACCGAGTGCCACCAGCACTCTCTTCAACTGGTTTAGCTCTACATTTATATAGGTAGAATAACCTAAAGCCCAGATCAGCACTTCTGCTTCGGAGGATCCAGTAGAGTGTTTCACTTGAGAGTATCTGTAACACCACTGTACCCTATCAGCTTGAAGGTTAATTACATCTTCACTAACAAGTCTCCTATAGTATGACATCATAAAATAAAGGAAGCCAGTTTTTGGTCCATCAGAAAAATGATGTGCATGAATAATTCGATCCCAATAAGTATAACTCAGACAGGACTAAAGTTGAGAGAAGGTAAAAACATTGAGCTAGTCATATGACACTAAATAACAGCAATGTTACACTGGAACACACGAACATTTTAACAAAAGAGAAGAACAAGTCTAACAACACATCAGGTACTAAGATACTAATCTTAAGAAAATAAGATTGAACAGAGAACCAACCCTTCAGCAATTGCAGTTTTCCCCACACCCGGCTCACCAATAATTACTGGATTATTCTTAGTTCTCCTACATAATATTTGAATGCAGCGCCGGATCTCATCATCACGACCGATAACAGGATCAAGCTTGCCTCGCCGAGCCATTTCTGTCAAGTCATTGCCATATTTCTCGAGTGCTTCATATTTCCCTTCCGGGTCTGTTTGAAGGAGACCAAAGAAATTTTATGACCAACGCATTAGTAATCAAAGAAACAGAGGAAATAGAACAGACTCAACAAAAGAAGGTCTTCATGCTTTGGCAGGACAATAACAAATAATGTGCTACAACATGCACGTTAGAGGGAATACTCAGCTAAGAAAAATTGTGGAAGGTCCGAGATAAAGCTGAGAAATACAGTGAAATATTTGAGACAGTAAGCTTCAGTTAAGCATGACCATATCTTCAGCTTCCCTGACCAGATGTCCTGAACATTTTTGGGATTCTGAAAACATATCTTTTTCTAATAGTTCAATATTATCAAAAGTTTCAGTGATTATTCCCTCGAATCAGACGGTTTTTTGCAGGATGAAGAATTGTTCAATAGCAGCTGCCAGCAGTACTGCTCTCTCATCTCACAACTGACAAGCAAACTCTCAGTGTCCCTATGGACTTCTAATCGACAGAGTAAACAACCGAAGTCCATCAGGAAAGCAGAAACCCATCCAAACAGCAACCCAGGTGGACTTAGTTCATTGATTAATGAAGTTTTATGAAGACAATGGCTAGCCTGTTTGTGGGGAATCAATGTCACGAATATGGTTAGCCTGTTCAAGTCCTAACAATTACAGGAACCTCTGAGAAAACATGGGAAGCAATGTTTTATAAGAACTGGCGCCTTCCATAAGTATCACGTGATTCAGAAAGAAAATCGTTGCAGTAGCTGAATAACAATAGGACATACTTTGATCTGTTACTCTTTGATTTCCACGTACAGCTCGAATGGCCTCCCTCAAATCCTTCTCACTGAGCTGGAGATTTCGAAATAATTGCTGCCCAAACCTCTTATCAGAATGAAATGCTAGCAGAAGATGCTCCACAGAAACAAAATCATCTCCCATTTCTTTCTTGTACTTCCGTGCATTGTCCATAAGGGAGGCAAGATGTGAGCCCATTATAGGGCCGCTAGTATCACCCACAACCTGGTGCAAGATCACAGATTGTTACCAAACCCCAATAACCTTTTGAAAAAGACCAAATTTAACTGAAAAACAAACATATATCTGAATACATGCCTTTGGTTGTTGGGATATGAAGTCGTCCACAGCCTGCAGAACTGATGTGTTGTCAAGACCAGCTTTGGTGATAATTCTCCTGGCTAAACCATCCTTTTGCTCCAAAGTGCTTTCATTAGATGCTCAGTTTCCACCACTTGTTGTTTGCAAACTCGAGCTGCATCAACAGCGCCAACAATGCCCTCCCATGCCATCTCAGTGAACTCTGATGGATTTGTCTGAGGCAAACAAAGCCGGATATCAGGTGCATTAATTAGAAAAGACATATCAAATGAAACAAATTGATCTCTCTTCCAGAAATTCTCACTAAAGGATGACGAGGAAAAAATTGCCAGGTCAACCCTGCTGTATTAAAAACAAAGATCCAGTAAATTTAACGGGATTAGGACAGAATTCTTCAATATGAGATGCTTACTCAGTTGGTAAGTAACCTTCTATCAGACTATCACACTAAACACCCGCCCACCATATCTCGTGCTTTGAAGGAAATCAAAAGCAAAACATGCCCAGTACAAATTCATCACCAAAACAGGAAAAAACTAAACAACCAGCTTTAGACTTTGGATGTTGAGAATCAAACACTTACTTTTAACAAAAGGAACTGTGTTAACTTGTAAAATCAAGCAACTGTCACCTCCACTGCTACGAAAATGCAATAGCTACTCAAGTGTTAGGCGGACCTTCATAAGCAAATGGTCATGGAAGATGGGAAGTTGAAAGCTGAATTTTGGTAAATTTTTGCAGCTTATAATTATCCAACGTATACCATAAAGAACCGTCGAATGATATTTTGAATTTGCAGCTTATAATTCTCCAACATATACTATAAAGAACCATCAAAAGATATTTTGAATCTAACATTCATTGAGAATACAGATAAACGTATTGCACTTTCGTGATGCAGGAGAAAAGTTCATTTCGTCATCTATTCTGTAACTGCATTATCTCGGGAGATCGTTCCTAGAGGTGACAATTGTCACAAACATAACACAAAAAGCACACCAAACTTAGTCCCAAAAGCTTCAGCAACACAGAAGAAGACTACAGACAAATTGCTCTAAACCCAATTTTCAAAAACGAGCACTTTTCCGAACTCTAACATAAAAATGCTCAAATCAAGGGAATAGTCCTAGGCTCCTAGCATCAAGCCAACACCTAGCGACCAAGCATTTAAAAATCACACCTTTCTAATATAAAAAATAACCGCATCCAAGTAATGAATTCGATCGAATTCCAACCTGAGACGCGCTCGCGGCGGTTGAGTAAGCCGGAGAGGAAGGGCCAAAGCCCCGGGAATCGAAGCCAGTGACGCCGCGGAGCTTGACGGCATCGGCAGACACCGAAGCGAGAACATTAGTTTCGCGAAGCAGTGGACCTGTCAACAAGTTACGGAGTTCCTCAAACCGGAAGCGGAGCCAGACAGCGATCGAGAGCGGGAGAGGGTATAGGCTGCTCCGGCGGTGGAGCGTTTTGGAGGCGCCGAGGCGGCGTTTATCGCGGCTAAGGCGGTCTTAGTGAGCTTCGAGGTGGTTCTCCTCGTGGCCATTGAGGAAGCGCGAGAGGGTCTAACTGGGTAGCGAGAAGAAGAGTTTTTTGAAGGAGGAGGAGAAGACCAAGAAGAGCGGGATGATTGGGCGGTGCTTGGAAGGAGGCAACAGGAAGGCTGTGAAGGAGCTTGCAGCTTCTCCTGCTTCCGCACTATTTTTCCTTCTCCATATTTTTCCCGAACGCAGTTTCGGATTCAAGAATTTCCACGTCGGAATGGACTGGGCCACTGGTCTTGCCACGTCAGAGGTACGATAGTGATTGGGCTCATGTGCATCCGAAGCATGTGATCATTTTTCCACCAGGGAGGATTTTGCCCTTGCCCTCCATGTTGAATCCTCTATGATCTGTCTCTGTTCCACCTTGAAGGTTTGATTTTAGTGACTCCCTTTGTTTTTCCAGAAAGTCACCTTCTTAAACTTAGAGGTGGCCAGGGTTTGGAATTGGGCCGATTCCGGTTCGGAACCGCCAGTTCCGGTTCGCGACCTATCGTGAATCGGAACGGAACCTTTAGGCGATTCAATTCCGGTTTATGAACCGGCGGTTCGGGCCGGTTCGGTTCCGGTTCCGGTTTGATGAACTGAAGCGGTGGGAGGCTGCTCTTGTAAAGGTTGCACGTCTAAAGGGATGGAACTCTAAAGGAAAAGGTAAGTTTCCTCAAACTTTTGCTTATCTTTAATAAACGCGATAGTTGCACTATCATTTGGTTAGATTTTGCCTCTTTAAATTTCAAGAATTGAAGCATTGCGGCATCATTCTTTTGAAATTTGCACTAGAAGTTGATGAATGGCAAGCCCTGACAGACTAGGGCAAAAAGGTCCATTTTGATCCAATTTATTGGCCTATTGAGAGGACCCTTCCTTGAATGAACTTTAGCCGAATCCGGTCCAATTACCCGTCCGATAGGTCTAGTGAGATCTTAGGGAATATAATCTATTCACCATTTGTTTCGCCAACAATAAAACTTGTTTTTAACTTGGAAAAAACTAAACAGTATAAACTATCAAGAGTAGCTGTTTTGCTTCTTTCGATTTGCTCGAGACCCCGATTTGGCTCAGTAGTACATGCATTTTGGATTTTATGGCATTGCATGCTAGTTAGCAGATCGAGCATTATGAAAAATTATTGCCTTCTCAGTTTTTGTGAATCTCGTCCATTCCATTGAGAAATATCTGCTTCACATAGATCGGCTCGTACGTTGTCAAGCATCTCCAATACATCAACTGAGTGACATTGCACGAAATTCCAATGTACGTAATCAACTGATTATAATCGCTTAATTTCCATCATTTACTAACTGGAATGGTTGACTTATTTAACCACATGGTCCCTAGAGACTCAGGAGAACGTAATAACCAGTGAAATTTATACCCTTAACAGCAGTTCTGCTTTGCTGCAGACATTGAGAACTAATTGAGTTGGTTGTTGAAGAGGTATTGTCTAAGCTTACTGCCAAAAATGTGGATGTGCCTGAATATTTGATTAAAGATCATCGTTAGATTAAAGCCATAATAGAGAAGTTGGATGTTGACTCTAATGATGTACGCTTCCTTTGTATTCACGGAGTGGGCGTCATTGGTAAACGATATTGGCGAAGTTGTGTTCGACAAATTATCTTCTCACTTTGACAGCATTACATTCCTCAAACAACGTTCGAGCATCATCACAACACGGTCTTATAAACTTGCAGAAAAAGTTAATATCAGTTTTGTTGGTTCTATGGTGGCCGACCAAATTAAACGACATTGGAGATGGGATGTGTTGGATCAAAAGAGTATGTAGTACTAAGAAAGTCCTCATTGTTCTTGACGATCTAGACAAGACAACGCAACGATCGAGAAGCTAGCGGAAATCTAATTGGTTTGGTTCAGGCAGTAGAATCATCTTCACCACTAGAGAAACATAGATATCTTGATGACTCAAGTGGAATCATCCAGCAAAGAGGGTCCTAAATCAAGCGGAAGTAATTTTGGCTTATGAAGTTCATGAAATGGAATTTGGTCAAGCACTTAAATTGTTTTGTAGGCACGCATTCAGAAGAGACTCTCCTGTGGAAGGATATGATAATCTTGCAGAGAAAATTGTCCGTAGAGTGGACCTGCTTCCTTTGGCTGTCGAGGTGATAGGTTCATCTTTTTATTGCCAGAGCATTGCCTTGGGGCAACATTTTGATAAAAGAAAGCTATGGGAAGACACATTGAAGCAGTTAGATGTCCTTTTAAAGATGTCCGGGATGCATTAATGATTAGTTTTGAGGGATTGGAGAATAAGCAAAAAGAAGTATTTCTTGACATTGCTTGCTTTTTCACCAATGAGGACCAAACATATCCGGTTATCATGTGGCATGACTGTGATACCTTCCTTACAGTGCAATTGGTGTCCTCCACCTACGGTCTTGATAAAAATTAGAGATGATAACAAGTTTTGGATGCACGACCAAGTTCGAGATCTGGAAGGCACATCATCCATGAAGAATATGCTCACAAATTTAGTAGGGTGTGGATTCATGAGGATGCTGTAAAACTACTGGAGAGAAAAGAGGTAAAATGGAGATTATGTCGCATGATTTTCATTTGGAAGGAGGAACTTCGTTTATTTTTAATTTTATTTAATAAGTAGCTTTGTTTAACTTCCCATTTGTGTTGCGAGTGAGATAGCTCTCTTCAATTTGGTGAGAGAGGCCAGATATATTGCCTAATAGTTAGCTTCGTTTTCTAGATTCTGTAGAACAGAAAAAAGTGAAATTCTGAAACAACAAAGCTCCGAGCAAAGTCAGAAGAAAACTAGCTGTATGAAGAACTTTTAATTACTTGCAAATGTAATTAGAGAAGAAAATGGGGATGCTTTATAAGATATCTTCAAATGGAAGCTGAAAATTTTCATTAGTGGTGTGAATGAAAATGTATAAAGTCTACTTGCTGGGAAAAGGCGTGTACCATGGTAGGTTCCTTGCTGGAGAAATTGTTTACCAGTGTTCATATGCTTCCATTCTATATAGCGCTATAAGAGTGTTAAGTGTTGTGCACTCAATTAATCTCGAGTCTCCATTGGCAGAGAAATGAAGATGTAGAAGCACTAAGCCTGACTTCCTATGGCTGTGGTCGCAACTTTGAACCGGAAGAATTAGCTGCTCTACCAAATCTGAGGTTTCTGCGGGCAAAGCTCGGATTTTTTTGGCGACTTCCTAAATCTTCTTTCGAATCTAAGGTGGCTTTCTTGGGAGAAGTTTCATGAGGGGTTTTATGTGGAGAATTTTCACTTTGCTGGTTTGGTCGTGCTGGACCTTTCATGGAGTGGTATCGAAAATGATTGGGGTGGGTGGAGCCAGATGAAGGTACGAGACGTCTTTTCTGTTTACCTTATGGTTGGGATTTATTGAGGCACTAAGAGTAGCACTGGATGGGTAGAGAATCGTTTTTTTCTTATATACACGATTTTATGCTCTCCTGATCTCACGTGAGTCTGCAACAGAAATTATTTTGCACGAGTAACATCTAGCATTGACAACAACCAGCAAAATACAGTTGAAAAAGGAGCGGGAGCTATAGAATTACATCATTTTTATCGAACTTTATGTCTCATCGTATGACCTCCATGTCATCTAGACCGAGTAAACGATTTGTTGATAATTTCTTCTTCATTATTCCATTCCGAATCCCATTCCGTTCAACCAAAAAAAAAAAAGGAAAAATTATCTCATTCTGGATCCCTATTTCGTATCTTTCTTGTACTCCACAAACTTGCAGCAGTTGCACTCATGATCTGATTCAACCTTTTACCATTTTCTTCTTCATCAATCTGTGCTATTTGCAATTACCTTCAGATTTATTGAATTATAAAATGAGGATAATTAGGTTAACTTTCCCTCCAGATATATATCCTAGGTGATTGGTGTGTTTTATTTTTTCTAATTCCAATTCTTTTCAGCAGATGACAAAAAAACTGAAAGTCCTGGATTTAACAGGTTGCACAAAGTTGACAAGGACACCCAACTTCTCTAACTTCGTGTCTTTAGAGATGTTAATACTTGCTTGGTGTTCCAAGTTGATCACATTTGACTGCTCCATTGGTAAGCTTGAACTCCTCAAAACTTTGAATATCCAGGGGTGTAGTTCTCTTGAGGAGTTGCCAGAAGAAGTTGGCTATCTACATTCTTTGACGCAGATTGTCATTGCCCAAAATTATAAGCTTTTGGAGCTTCCAGAGAGATTTGGGGATCTGAAATCTTTGTCGAGTTTTACATTAGACAAGCACCATAAAATCAGCCAACTTCCAAAGTCTATTGGAGGGTTGGTGAAACTTACACAGTTATCTTTACGTGGGTGTGTGGGAATAAAGGAGCTTCCATGCGCCGTTGGGGAGTTACAATGTTGGTTGAGTTGGATGTATCAAAGTCAGGAATATGCATACTACCCAATTCTATTGGAAAGCTAAGAAACTAAGGGTGATGAGGATAGATTATACGGAGGTAAATATGTTCCTCATACTATCGGAGGAATGGAGATGATTGAAGAGATCCATGCCAAGAAAAGCTGTAATCTGACAGAAGAAAATTGGAGGAAATTGGGAAGCTATTCCGTTTGAGGATATTGAACTTATCGTATACTAATGTTGGTAGATTGCCCGAGGTGATAGGTTGTCTCTCTCATCTTAAAAAACTTCAATTGGGTTCGTCTAAGCTTCGAAAGTGACAGGTCTTCCATCAATTTGACATGCCTTAAAGTTCAAGCCAGTAACTTATCTTTTATAAACCTCTCAACCTCATCAATTTAGATTATCTCAAGTTATAATAGATTAACTGCTTTGCCTTACTCAACTGGGAACCACGATCTGCCAATAATGGAAGCAGATTGGATAAGAGAGCAACCGACCATCTGCTTCCATCTCATTTGTCAGCCTTGAAACTCATAGGCATTAGTCCGCTGCCACATTTTTCCAACTTAGGAAGTTTGTCACTTCTGCATGTCACTGTATCTCGAATATCATGCCTACCTGTCTCTCAAGGCCTAATACATTTGACGGAACTGAAAATAAGCAGATGTGAATTCCTTGAGCAAATGGGTCTGTCACTCTTGAAGCGGCTAGAGTGGTTGGTTTTGAACAGGTTGAATAGGCTAGTTGAGATTCAGGGTTTATCAGAAGTGGTATCATTGCAGTACCTCCATCTTTCCAGTTGTCATTTAATTGGAGGATTACCCAACTTATCGAAGTTAAATAAGCTACAACATGTTGAGCTAGAAGATTGTCCTAACTTAAGAGCATTTGAGGGAGTCGAGGGCTTAGAAAGCTGGAAGTTGGATCGGGGTCACATTGTCCTGGAAAGATTGTTGGATATCTCAAGAACGACCTGGCTTTGCCACAAAATACCTTCGTACGATGTGTTCCTCAGTTTTATGGAACAAGACACTGATCATGGCTTTGCGGATTACTTTTGCCGTGGGCTGCTTGATTGTGGAATTTCTGTTTGTAGAGACAATCATGAGTTGAGTTTTGATGGTGGAATTGATGAACAGATTGAGCGAGCAATCGATGCCTCTCCCATCTACATACCCATCTTTAGTTCGAATTACGCTTCCAGTCCGTGGCATCTCCGTGCACTTTCCCACATGGTAAAATGCATGTCAAAGTCGAATGTCAACAAAGGATCCTCCCCATTTTCTATGACATCAATATTCATGATGTTGGGCTTGCGAGCGATTTATACAGAAGCGCCCTAGGCAAGCACCAGAAGAATTTCCACTGCGATGAAGTGAGGGCATGGGAAGAGGCTCTAAGAAAGGTCGCACATATCAAGAGATTCGAAGTGACGAAATATAGAGGGTAAGTGCTTCCATTTCCTTCAATTAAAACAATATAAGTCATTCAATTGACTCAAGTGATATGAGTATAATAAATGGTTTTGAAATTTGGCTCAATGTGCAATGTCGTTCATGAACTTTTAATATGTGTAATGTGCTCTTTGAGCTTTAGCCCACTGTACACACTTAGACTTTTAATTTGTTTAATATGGCCTTTAAACTATTAGTAAATGTTCAATGTAGTACCAATCTATATAAAATATTTTAAACTTCAGGGGCTCAATTGAATATTGAACACATTAAAAGTTCAGGGATGACATTGCACATCGGACAAAAGTTCAGGGTCACATTGAATGAATTAAAAGTTTAAGATGATATTACTCATTGAACTAAGTTCAAAGACCGTTGTTCTCCCTTTACTTAAACACCATATATAGTTTGAAAATTACTGCAATACAGCCTTTTGCATCCAAGTGGCCGTACGCTCAGTTAGATTCTTATTCTTTGAGAGTACTGATCTTCAGTTAAAAAACGAGAGTGGGTGTCCTAGTATTTTGAAGGCCAAATACGAAAAAAATGAATGAATTTATGTCCACGAGACAAAAAGATCCTTACTTCGAAAGACCCAAAAGTATGTATGATTTCTACTTGAGGATTAAAAAACCTTCCGTGAAATTGTTCGTCCATTCTAGGTGATGAATTCGCTCAAAATAGTTGAATTGAAACACTAATTTTCTGTTGGGGGCAAAAAGAACTCGGCTGGAAAACCTTAACTCTTTCAATTTAGGGCTGCTTGTTTTCGCTCTCTTCCCTCATTGAAGCCGATTAGTCATTGATTCAGTCTAAAATGGCGTTGTTATTTTTTGTTTTGGTCGAGTCGACGTCGTTATTCATTAGCGAGAAATACGTTGTTTTGCCTTGCTGACATTTGCCTTGTTGACATGTCTAATTTACACGTCCATGCCATTAGCCACGTCAAAATGACCCGTGAGTTTGTATGGCGAAATGGCGGACATCTTTAAGTAATAACTTGTGCACTTATTGGTTATCTGAAAAGTGAGATATCTTTGTCCTGCGAATGTAAGATCATGTTTTGTTTTAAGGAAGATTAGTCCTACTTGAAATTTAGAGGTGAAGAAAATGCTCAAAGGAAAGAGGAGCACCTCTTTTGATCACATGTTTGTATAACACTTCCACTCTAGAAATAGCTAATAAGAAGATGCCCTAGTTTCTCAAGATTTTTCTGGGAACCCACATGGCCACATCTAATGCCAGTTATTTTCTGCAGCAATTGACATTGTCGTTTCAGATAGATCCCTGAATTTTATATGTTGTTCAGCGACATATTATCGCCTCAAGTTTGGTAGTTGGATCCAATTCCGTCCATTCCACCAAAAGTAGCTAGTTTGCATTGGTTCCTGAATTCTAGCGTAGCTAATTTATTTCTAACAGAAGAATTCATGGCGGTACAGCGCATATCTTTATCGACTATTTTGTTTTCTACTGATCTTTTGTGGTGCTGAGTTAAAAATCGTCAGGTTAGAGTTGTTCGAGACATCAAATCAACAATTATATTGTCGTTTTCATATCATTTTGCTTTCTGCCTGTCCGACTGAAATAATTTGTCCTTCGCGTGTGCGTCGTTGCAGGATTGGAGACCAAGTTAAGATGGTTGTTGTAAAGGTTTTGAAAGAATTGAAATTGTTAATGCCCACTCCTGAAGCCTTCTTTTGATTTGTTGTC
The DNA here is from genome assembly GCA_019149425.1 of Psidium friedrichsthalianum. Lineage (NCBI taxonomy): Eukaryota > Viridiplantae > Streptophyta > Magnoliopsida > Myrtales > Myrtaceae > Psidium > Psidium friedrichsthalianum. The sequence continues at coordinate 10,965 of JAGVVM010000381.1, read as the reverse complement.
AAAGAAAAGAAAATAGTGAATTTGCTTCCTATTTAGTTAAATTCTGTACAAGTGAGTTCTACATGTATTGTTCAGAGGATCTAGATGTGTTGATGCATTATTCACAAGGTGAGCATATATGTATGAACGAGGATACCAGTGACTCCTATGCTTCATTGGAGGATCAGTGAAGCTTTCACGTTGCCTAGATATTGCTAAGCTCATACAATATCTATTGGAAAAATTAGAATCTGTTTTAGTCGGATTGTCAATGTTTAAAGAAAGTTGATCTACCAATCTAAACACATTGACTAATTCAATAAGATGAAGAATTGATGATCATCAAATTCAATACTAAATTATCGACTAATTTTTGTTAGGATTAGGTGCACAAACACTACGAACTAGAGAGTAAATGCGAGAAAAAAAATCGAGAAATAGGGTTTATTCTGATTCATTTTTAAATTAGGGCTTTATTTGGAAGATGATTTAACTATAATTAACATCTTTTAACTTTCAGTTACAACTCTTAATTATAATGAAATGAGAGAATTACCAAAAAAGTTCTCAACATATTGTAAATTGATAAAAATAATATAAAAAGTAACAAAAAATAAGATCAATTTTGTTTTTTGTTTATTCCCATTTTTATCTATTCATTCAAATTTCTTTCTATCTCATAATATATTTCAATATAGTACTTATATTCATATTTATTATGTATTTTACGTATTCTAGTATTTTAAGGATACCGGTTTAATACGCTATTTTTTTTTTAAAAATTATTAGAGAATGATGGAAGGAGAAAAAAGAGAAGGAAAAACAACTATATAAAAAAAACAAAAATGAAGTAGGTGAAAGTATCGTGAGAGATTCTTACCATATTTGTTTGTGCAATTTTTAGGTCCATTTATACTGATATGTCATTCATACAAAACAATAGACAACATAGGATGTGAAAATATCCAATTTTATTATTGCGATTCACCAAATAATGGATAAGATATAGCAAAATCCTTGAATTTCATAGCATATCCTATCCAGTCTTATCATGATTAGAAATTTAGACAACCAAACACAGCTGGAGAGTTTTTCTTGTGCGGTTTTAAGGAAGAAACAAAGTTGGCCGGCTCCCATAAAAATCAAATATGATTGTTTATTTCCCACCTAATGTTCTGCATTAGCAAGTGGACAAGGTTGAATATGCCAAAACTTTTCAATAAGTTTTAGAATTTCTTAAAAACTCCTTGGATGACCATAATGGCCAATGACCAAAAATTTTTTTTTTTTTTTTTTTTTTTTTTTTTTTTTTTTTTTTTTATGTTTGGGATAAAAGAATCAAGTCCCTAAACTATAATAAAATGTTGCCATCATATTCTAATTTTGTTTTTTGTGCAACTAGGTTCCTAACATGTGTATTCTTTTAGCGCAGCAGATCAGGCCTTTCACCCAAGTCCTAGCCCTTGCAATCCGGATTAATTCAATTGAGCCCAGAAGCTCAGGCCCATCAGATTTCACTCCTTCATTCGGCCCATAGAACTAATAAGCGAAGCCCAAAGGTGGAAACCTAGGAGAGAGCGGATACAAAGCCTGGAAGCCCAGCTCTCTCTCTCTCTCTCTCCCTAAATGGAACTCTCTCTCTTATCAGTGCTCTCCTAGGTCTCTGGATGCACCCATACGCCAGAGATTGTTCAAACTTGAATTGTTACAGTTCACTGATATAAAAAAAAAAAACTTGGAATCGTCATATTATTGAGAACAAATTGAAAACGAAGTATTGATATTTCAGAATGGCTTGCATTGGTCGGGAGATATGTGATTTTTGTTCAATTAAGCCTCTTGGATAAATCTGTGAAAGGTACAAATGTGACTGGTTGAGAGAGAGTTCAGCACCTAAAACGTGTTTGATGAAATTCCTAAGTTAGCAGCATTCTTTGCTATCGATTGTCTGTTCATATAGCATGTGTGCTTGGTTATTGTTAATGATTGGTATGTATTCATAATCGAGGTGGTATCGCAGCTTTATTTTAGTTTGGATTACTTCTTATTCAACCATGTGATTTCCATAGATCAAGCTTGCTTTGTTTTAGTCTCATTTCCTCTACACGTATTGTATTCGACTCTGGTTCACTTTGTTATTTCCTCTATTTTGTGTGGATCAATATATGAAGCACATAAATATGCCATGAGTTGAATTGTATAACTGAGGGAACCATTGAAACATGTTAATGGAATAGAGGTTCTTGTTTGCTGGGAATGAATGAATGAATGGGAAAAGATAATTGAGGGGCTCCGTTTGTTTTGTGGAACATGTGATGTTTTTGGAAAATATATTTCCAGAAGTCATTTTCCAGGAAAAAATCAATATTTTCCCGTGCTTGGTCAAGAAATGAAAATGAACTCGTTTGGTAAAAAATTATAGGTGTGGACATCAGCCGTCTCATGGAAGACGACCGTTCCTAACGTGGACAAATTTTGTAATAAAAAAAAATCAAATTTCTTTATTATTTTCAATAATAATAATTATTTGATTTTTTTTCTTTTTGATTTTCCTTTTCCTACTTCATCCTCCATGACTGGCCAGCGACGGCCATAGGCAAGCTCAAGTCTTACTGGCCTCATGTGAGGCTCGAGTCGTAGGTGCCGCCCACGTCTATGGCTAGTTGTCGGGCTATCGGCCGTCGTCGAGGATTAGCGATTGTTAGAGGAAGAAGGAAAAAGAAAAAGAAAGAAAAGAGAATAGTTAAAAAGAAAAAAAAAAAAAATTAAAAAATTGAAATTTATTTATAAAATTTTTGGCCTCGATTATTCCGGGCACGAGCACCAATGACCGGGGCTCGGCCTCAATATTACTAGGCCTAGCGTCCCTGGCATAGGCACCAGTGTCTAGGCCCAGCCTCCAAGGACCTAGGCCTTGCTGCCAAGAGCCCAAGAACAAGAGTTGTGGTTCCAAGCCCGGAAACTATTTTTCAATTTTTTAAAGAGAAGATTATTTTCCTGAATTTAAACTTTGATAGGAAAATCTTTTCTATTGACTCATATTCTTAAACGGTCCAAACACTGGAAAATATTTTTCGCTAAATAAACGGAGCAATCCAAATGTTGGAAAATGTTTTTCGCTAAATAAACGGAGCAAGCATCCCTGGAGGTGTACAGTGAGAAAGAGTGAAAGAACAACGGAAGTTTGGGAAACCGTGGACCTCATCGAGTTTAATGGAGGTTTGGTCACATGTATGTATTCATGTTCAGAATGAAAGAATAAAGAAAAGCTTAGAGTTAGCGAGGAATTAGCGTTTTGGATATAGGGACTTTCTTTGTTTGGTCACAATACTTTCTCAGAACTAACGAGTCCATTCTAAGTGCTTTTACTTTCTTTAAATTGCCAATTGAATTAGGTCGATCCGCCATCTTTAACATTTTAAGTCCAACTCAACCCACAATTTTAATTTCACCAGAGTATGGAAGCACCAAAACAGCATAGATGTGTAAGCTTCAAGTAACCCTTCACTAGAGTTCAGAGGCTCCTCTATTTCCGAACACCCCCTTAACGATAAACGTGCAAGCTTCACTAACCTCTCAATAGAGAGTGGAAGTTCAATGATTTTTTAGATCCCACCCATGAAAAGTTAGTCTAATTTCCTTCTAGTCTTTCAAACAATTTGCCAAGCATTAGGATAATCCATTTTAATTCCAAAACGAAATTTTTAGATCATCAAAATTGTTAAAATCAATGCAGTTCTACAGAATTTTGTCACGTGGAATGGATGAATGGAAAAACATTTCTTTTTCCCTTGACAGTGAACCAAACAAAGGCTTGAGTAACAATAAAGTGGAAGGTCAATAAATTTCTAGATCTTACACATGAACAAGCTAGTCGAACTTCATTCTAAATCTATCAAACAATGTACCAAGCACTAGAATCATAGTCCATTAGAGTGATTCCGGCCAACACAAACAATATCTTTTCTTCGCCTGTTCTTTCCTCACATCCACCTAGAAACCTTTTCCAAACACACCGTGAGAATTTACACTCGAGTGTACTCGAGTGCTTTTGTGCAAAAGTTTGCATTGCAGTGACCATAGAATTCTATGGTGGTAAATTCCAATTGAAAACTTATAGAAAGAATCTGAGATGGAGGGAAGGGTTTGCAAGAGCGGACTAATGGCAATTGGTAGTGGGGAGTGGTAGCCATGATTTAGTCGTCATTTTGTTTAGAAAGAAAAAAAGATCATAAGGGCCAACTCCAATTTGATGTTAATCTTGCTGCTTTCAATGGGAAAGGAAAATTCGAAGAATATCTCATACCAAATATTTTCAAACATACACATTTCACATTTACCTCTTTTCTCTCCAATAGTTTCGGGGCCTTCCCACGAATCACCAGCCAACCAAACTTACGAGGTTATTCTTCAGCAACAGCGTACCCTATGAATACACAAATTTGGTTGTGGATCCAAAACCTATTATCATCTCTAATTGCAGTGTGAGTTTAGTAACAACCATCGTCCCACATGATAGCCGCATGTGTTTGTCGATGTTAGTGAAAAAGCACGCTATATCCCAAATACAAAAGATCGCAAATGTTGTCCGCTCTCCACATGATTCTTTTCTTATCTTATCTTTTTCTGTTCTTGAAACTCCACAAGATTCTTTCCATTTAGCAAGATTTGACCCCACTACCAAAATTTTATGATTTCTCTAAATGACTGGATAAATAACATAAATGATCCTTGAAATTGGGTTGAATGTGTAATGTGATCATCGAACTTTAAATTTGTTCAATGTGATCCATGAACTTTAGCTCAATGTACATTGTAGTCCATGCGATTTTAATTTGTTTAATGTGGTTCTTGAAGTTTTGGTAAATGTTCAATTTAATCCCTAGACTGTGTGAAAATGTTCAATTGTAGCGACCCTCTGCTAGTCGTTGCCCATCCTCGCTAGCTGTTGCAGCAATCGTAGAGCAATGGTGGGGAGGGCTTATCTTTAAATTTTGGCTCACACTTTTTCACTTCCTTTATGGTTTTGACGCTCTTTGTTGGCGTGGTTTAACAATCCTATCCTTTGCTTGGCCCACCACATATGGTACCATTTTATAGGATTCCTTTTTTTTTTCAACTCTTTTATTTCGTTTCTTCTTTTTTTTCCTTATGGGTTCCACTTTCCTCCTTCTCTTCTTCTTCTTTTTCTTCTTCTTCTTCTTCCTTCCCACGCCTCCCACTCGTCTCTCTATTCTCTCTCTTGCATGATATTGCCTTCTACGCCTCCCATTCCTTCCAAAAATAGACGTTCTCTATTTATTATAGATGATACCAATCCCGTCTTCCTCCACACTTTCGTCGACAGTGGCATTGTGGTCATCAATGACCTCTCGTCTCTCTGTTCTCTCTCTTCATGACTTGGGAGCAAATTAGTCAAAGACATGTTATTGTTTACATTTGCCTGTTCCCTTTATCCTATTTTGGGGGAAAATGGCAATGTGGCGAAGCTATTCGACACCCAAAAGCTTAAGCCAGGGTTCGGAGCTACATCGCGAGTGACCCAAGTTGTGCCGAAAGAGTTAGGAGTGGAGTTTGGCACAAAACCTTCCTGTAGTGTGGGTTCTAGTTTCAAGTAATTCCTCATGAACATAAAAAAAAAATTGTTATTGACATACGTCTTGCTCCTACAACACCGTCGCGACGGCATCGTTTGGTAGCTGATTTGAGGAAGCTACTTAATCCAGCTTGCTTTTGGGGGTATTGATGTGGTTTCGAAAGTATGTTTACAAAGAAGATGCGCAAGCTAGCCACAACTTCTTGGCAAGCTCCTTGAAAGCTGTAATACTTGGTTTTTTTGTTTTGGGAAATTGCCACCGCTTGATTCCTCGGCCATTGACTTGTATGTCGTTCTCGCTTGGGTCCCAAGCGAGAACGACATACAAGTCAATGGCCGAGGAATCAAGCGGTGGCAATTTCCAAAAACAAAAAAACCAAGTATTACAGCTTTCAAGGAGCTTGCCAAGAAGTTGTGGCTAGCTTGCGCATCTTCTTTGTAAACATACTTTCGAAACCACATCAATACCCCCAAAAGCAAGCTGGATTAAGTAGCTTCCTCAAATCAGCTACCAAACGATGCCGTCGCGACGGTGTTGTAGGAGCAAGACGTATGTCAATAACAATTTTTTTTTTATGTTCATGAGGAATTACTTGAAACTAGAACCCACACTACAGGAAGGTTTTGTGCCAAACTCCACTCCTAACTCTTTCGGCACAACTTGGGTCACTCGCGATGTAGCTCCGAACCCTGGCTTAAGCTTTTGGGTGTCGAATAGCTTCGCCACATTGCCATTTTCCCCCAAAATAGGATAAAGGGAACAGGCAAATGTAAACAATAACATGTCTTTGACTAATTTGCTCCCAAGTCATGAAGAGAGAGAACAGAGAGACGAGAGGTCATTGATGACCACAATGCCACTGTCGACGAAAGTGTGGAGGAAGACGGGATTGGTATCATCTATAATAAATAGAGAACGTCTATTTTTGGAAGGAATGGGAGGCGTAGAAGGCAATATCATGCAAGAGAGAGAATAGAGAGACGAGTGGGAGGCGTGGGAAGGAAGAAGAAGAAGAAGAAAAAGAAGAAGAAGAGAAGGAGGAAAGTGGAACCCATAAGGAAAAAAAAAGAAGAAACGAAATAAAAGAGTTGAAAAAAAAAAAGAATCCTATAAAATGGTACCATATGTGGTGGGCCAAGCAAAGGATAGGATTGTTAAACCGCGCCAACAAAGAGCGTCAAAACCATAAAGGGAGTGAAAAAAGTGTGAGCCAAAATTTAAAGATAAGCCCTCCCCACCATTGCTCTACGATTGCTGGCAACAGCTAGCGAGGATGGGCAACGACTAGCGAGGGTCGCTACAATTGAACATTTTCACACAGTCTAGGGATTAAATTGAACATTTACCAAAACTTCAAGAACCACATTAAACAAATTAAAATCGGATGGTCTACAATGTACATTGAGCTAAAGTTCATGGATCACATTGAACAAATTTAAAGTTCGATGATCACATTATACATTCAACCAAATTTCAAAGATCACTTATGTTATTTATCCAGTCATTTAGAGAAATCATAAAATTTTGGTAGTGGGGTCAAATCTTGCTAAATGGAAAGAATCTTGTGGAGTTTCAAGAACAGAAAAAGATAAGATAAGAAAAGAATCATGTGGAGAGCGGACAACATTTGCGATCTTTTGTATTTGGGATATAGCGTGCTTTTTCACTAACATCGACAAAACACATGCGGCTATCATGTGGGACGATGGTTGTTACTAAACTCACACTGCAATTAGAGATGATAATAGGTTTTGGATCCACAACCAAATTTGTGTATTCATAGGGTACGCTGTTGCTGAAGAATAACCTCGTAAGTTTGGTTGGCTGGTGATTCGTGGGAAGGCCCCGAAACTATTGGAGAGAAAAGAGGTAAATGTGAAATGTGTATGTTTGAAAATATTTGGTATGAGATATTCTTCGAATTTTCCTTTCCCATTGAAAGCAGCAAGATTAACATCAAATTGGAGTTGGCCCTTATGATCTTTTTTCTTTCTAAACAAAATGACGACTAAATCATGGCTACCACTCCCCACTACCAATTGCCATTAGTCCGCTCTTGCAAACCCTTCCCTCCATCTCAGATTCTTTCTATAAGTTTTCAATTGGAATTTACCACCATAGAATTCTATGGTCACTGCAATGCAAACTTTTGCACAAAAGCACTCGAGTACACTCGAGTGTAAATTCTCACGGTGTGTTTGCAAAAGGTTTCTAGGTGGATGTGAGGAAAGAACAGGCGAAGAAAAGATATTGTTTGTGTTGGCCGGAATCACTCTAATGGACTATGATTCTAGTGCTTGGTACATTGTTTGATAGATTTAGAATGAAGTTCGACTAGCTCGTTCATGTGTAAGATCTAGAAATTTATTGACCTTCCACTTTATTGTTACTCAAGCCTTTGTTTGGTTCACTGTCAAGGGAAAAAGAAATGTTTTTCCATTCATCCATTCCACGTGACAAAATTCTGTAGAACTGCTGCATTGATTTTAACAATTTTGATGATCTAAAAATTTCGTTTTGAAATTAAAATGGATTATCCTAATGCTTGGCAAATTGTTTGAAAGACTAGAAGGAAATTAGACTAACTTTTCATGGGTGGGATCTAAAAAATCATTGAACTTCCACTCTCTATTGAGAGGTTAGTGAAGCTTGCACGTTTATCGTTAAGGGGGTGTTCGGAAATAGAGGAGCCTCTGAACTCTAGTGAAGGGTTACTTGAAGCTTACACATCTATGCTGTTTTGGTGCTTCCATACTCTGGTGAAATTAAAATTGTGGGTTGAGTTGGACTTAAAATGTTAAAGATGGCGGATCGACCTAATTCAATTGGCAATTTAAAGAAAGTAAAAGCACTTAGAATGGACTCGTTAGTTCTGAGAAAGTATTGTGACAAACAAAGAAAGTCCCTATATCCAAAACGCTAATTCCTCGCTAACTCTAAGCTTTTCTTTATTCTTTCATTCTGAACATGAATACATACATGTGACCAAACCTCCATTAACTCGATGAGGTCCAGGATTTCCCAAACTTCCGTTGTTCTTTCACTCTTTCTCACTGTACACCTCCAGGGATGCTTGCTCCGTTTATTTAGCGAAAAACATTTTCCAACATTTGGATTGCTCCGTTTATTTAGCGAAAAATATTTTCCAGTGTTTGGATCGCTTAAGAATATGAGTCAATAGAAAAGATTTTCCTATAAAGTTTAAATTTAGGAAAATAATCTTCTCTTTAAAAAATTGAAAAATAGTTTCCGGGCTTGGAACCACAACTCTTGTTCTTGGGCTCTTGGCAGCGAGGCCAGGTCCTCGACACCGAGGCCCAGGGTCCTTGGAGGCTAGGCCTAGACACTGGTGCCTATGCCAGGGACGCTGGGCCTTGTAATATTGAGGCCGAGCCCCGGGTCATTGGTGCTTGTGCCCGGAATAATCGAGTCCAAAAAATTTATAAATAATTTCAATTTTTAATTTTTTAATTTTTTTGCTTGTTTAACTATTCTCTTTTCTTTTTTTTCTTTTTCCTTCTTCCTCTGCCAATTGCTAATCCTCGATGACAGCCGATAGCCCAACAACTAGTCATAGACGCAGGTGGGCACCTACGACTCAAGCCTCACATGAGGCTAGTAAGACTCGAGCTTGCCTATGGCCATCACTGGCCGGTCTTGGAGGATGAAGTAGGAAAAGGAAAAAGAAAGGAAAAAAAATCAAATAATAATTATTGTTGAAAAATAATAAAGAAATTTGATTTTTTATTACAAAATTTGTCCACGTTAGTACTAACCATCTTACATGAGACGGCCATGTCCGCATCTATAATTTTTTGACCAAATGACAAAAAATTATTTTCCAGTTCATTTTCTGTTCTTGACCAAACATAGGAAAATATTGATATTTTCCTGAAAAATGACTCCGGAAATATATTTTCCAAAAACATCACATGTTCCACAAAACAAACGAAGCCTCTCAATTATCTTTTCCCATTCATTCATTCATTCCCAGCAAACAAGAACCTCTACTCCACTAACATGTTTCAATAGTTCTCTCAGTTATACAATTCAACTCATGGCAGATTTACTTGCTTCATATATTGATCCACACAGAGTAGAGGAAATAACAAAGTGAACCAGAGTCGAATACTTTGACCCAAAGGAAAAAAAAAACCCAGAGTCGAATACAATACGTGTAGAGGAAATGAGACTAAAACAAAGCAAGCTTGATCTATGGAAATCACATGGTTGAATAAGAAGTAATCCAAACTAAAATAAAGCTGCGATACCACGTGGAATATGAATACATATCAATCATTAACAATAACCAAGCACACATGCTACATGAACAGACAATCGATAGCAAAGAATGCTGCTAACTTAGGAATTTCATCAAACACGTTTTAGGCGCCGAACTCTCTCTCGACCAGTCACATTTGTACCTTTCACAGATTTATCCAAGAGGCTTAATTGAACAAAAATCACGTATCTCCCGACCAACGCAAGCCATTCTGAAATATCAATACTTCGTTTTCAATTTGTTCTCAATAATTAGGACGATTCCAGGTTTCTATTTTTTAGTATCAGTGAACTGTAACAATTCAAGTTTGAACAATCTCTGGCATATGGGTGCGTCCAGAGAGCTAGGAGAGCACCTGAAAAGAGAGAGGAATTCCGTTTGGGAGCGAGAGAGAGAGAGAGAGAGAGCTGGGCTTCCAGGCTTTGTATCCGTTCTCTCCTGGGCTTCCACCTTTGGGCTTCGCTTATTAGTTCTATGGGCCGAATGGAGGATTGAAGTATGATGGGCCTGAGCTTCTGGGCTCAATTGAATTAATTCGGATTGCAAGGGCTAGGACTTGGGTGATGGGCCTGATCTCTGGGCTAAAAGAATACACATGTTAGGAACTAGTTGCACAAAAAACAAAATTAGAATATGATGGCAACATTTTGTTATAGTTTAGGGACTTGATTCTTTTATCCCAATGATACAAAAAAAAAAAAAGCAAAAAAAAAGGACTTTTGATTGGCCATTACGGTCATCCAAGGAGTTTTTAAGAATTTTCAAAACTTATTGAAAAGTTTTAGCATGAAGGGGAGCCTTGGCGCACCTAATTAAGGTGTTGCCATGTGACCTACAGGTCACGGATTCGAGCCTGGACGTAACATCTTACAAATGCAGGGTAAGGCTTGCCTCCTTTCACCTTTGTGGTGAGGCCCTTCCCCAAATGCCCGTCTCGCGGGAATGCTATCGTGCACCGGGCTGCCCTTATTGAAAAGTCTTAGCATATTCAACCTTGTCCACTTGCTGATGCAGAAACATTAGGTGGGAAATAGACAATCATATTTGATTTTAATGGGAGCCGGCCAACTTTGTTTCTTCCTTGAAACCACACAAGAAAAAACTCTT
>JAGVVM010000380.1:0-45012 GCA_019149425.1 Psidium friedrichsthalianum | reverse complement strand
TCTCAGCACTAAAAGTGGCATATCAATACAAAGTTTGAGTCAGTAGCAATGAAAGGTGAAACAGAAGCTGATGCAAGAGATGTTTCAAATGGTGAAAATTTCTAAACCCTAATTAAAGTTATTTTCGAGAATTATCGTGATAATAGAAAGAGGAAAACAAAAGGATGAAGAGCACAAATTAAAAAGAAAAAATCATCATATCAAGTGGTAAAACATTAAGAAAGAGCAAAGATTGAGTACGGGCAAATTTTAATGAACTTGAGCTTATTTTAGCTTGGGTCTTGATTATTATTTCTGATGATGGAAATAAAGGTGAATGCATGGGTAGAATTTGCTAAGTTTCGCATAGCATGGTTAATCCACCTTCTAAATCTCTTACTCTTTATCACTTGATGATCTTTATGAAGCAAGATGATTGTTGATGATTGTGCAAATAACAATGATATTTTACGTGATGATGATTGTAATCTAATGATGATGATCTTAAGAGGTGATAGGATCAAGATAGGGGGAGCAATATGTGTTATTGAATATTCAAAATGTTATCTCCTAATAGCTGTCTTTTAATGATTTTTTATATCATGAATATTCTTATTCTTCTTTTTTGAAGATATATGAATTCTTCCTTTTTAGTAAGAAAGTGACCATGTCAACCCTAAAATGTCTTTTACTAATTGTCAATGTTTGTTTGTCTTTTAATTGAAGATATTTACTATTGTATGGTTCTATTTATGCTTAATGATATAATCTTTTGCATATTGCCAGTATTCTTTTTGCTGATGAAAAAGGGAGAGAGTGACTAGATGTGATAAGTTGGTTGCAAATGACTGTGATATTTAATGACAGTATTAGATAGGATAAGCAACATTGTTCTTGCTAATATTATATCATTATTAACTTGTTGTCTCCCAATTTTTATCTTTGAATGAAATTTCATGATCAATCTTTTATCCATCATCTCTTCTGAAATATCATGAGATTTTCTTTGTTTGAATATGCATGAATTCTCTTTCATATTTTCAAAGATCTTTTGGAATATATCTGCTATGTAACCATCATCTGAAACATCATAAATGTAGATCTTTATATTTCCTTTGCAATATCAAGCTTTTTTTTTACGACAAAAAGGGAGAGAGACATTGTGATTGTATGCTTCTATATTCCTTGTGATATACTTATTGATGCATCTAATGTTTGATTAGCATATCATTGTGTTTCATTTCTAATGTATATAGTGAAATTGTGCAAAAACGAGTTGAATTCCATATCCATTTTAGCACCATTTTGATTATACAAGAAGGGAGAGAGATTTGATGAATATATTTTGTGTTTGGAAGAGTATTGCTTGAGTTCACATGATAGATGTTCATTCTTATTTCATACTCATGTGACTAGGTGACTTGTGTGGCAATATGAGCTGTTGATAATTTCTATTTTTTACTCATAATGTTTCTTTTTGCCATTTCCTAATTATTCATTGAATAGCTTGGTATTCGAAGATTGCATTGTATGATTACTATGCCTTGAACATAATTCATATTTTTGGGTAAGATAAGCAATTGATTTACTTTTCACGCACTCAAATTCAATATACTTTATTGCGTATTAAAACATTTGCATATTCATATGATTGTTTTGTCATCATCAAAAGGAGGAGATTGCTAGAAATATCACCAACGTAGTGCTTGTTGAAAATTTTCTTATCTTGTTTTGATAATAAGAAAGATAAGCAAAGGCTACTAATATGTGTATTAGTTGAGTTATACCAAGTTATATATGCATAAGTTGAAATGTAGATGATGTTATAAAGAGCACCATATGCTTCTGAGATAAAGATCTGCTATGCTAATATTTAGAATGCTCTGGCGATCCTTGAGGTTGGTAGCCAATCTTTGAGATAAACAAATATTGTGCATTGAAGATGTCCACAAGCTAGAAACATCTCTATAAGGTGAACATTTGGAGGAACCTTGATTAAGGGTGAACAAGCCTAGAAGAACGATAACATTTGTGATGGCTTAGAGGTAAAAAGTCAGGTGAACAGTTGGATGGACCAAGTGATAGTGAAGAAGCTGAGAACTATCATGTTAGTTAAAGCTTGGAAGGAACGTATTTGTGAAGGTGATTAGCTTGGAGAAGTCAAAATTGCCAATATGCTTAGAAGGACCAGAAGAAAGATCAAGTGCACTGAATCATTATTGAAGTAGCAAATTTTTGGTAGAAAGCAACTACTTTATTTAGAATCGGGTGAATAGCATCAACAAACTAGTAAAGATCTAGCCGTCCTGATTATGGATAAGGAATTACGTAGATGTTTACTTTGAGAAGGTACTAGTCGTTTGATTAACTACCAAATCTCTGATCAAGAAGGATAGAGCCGCCACCGAGATTGTAACGATATCAATGATCCTTGGGAGTTTAGTGAAGATAAGGAATTAGCTAGGATGTTGATATCCGAGGAGATCTCTGGAAACTAACTCGATCAAATCAGTGAAGATAAGGAATCGGCTGGTATGTTGATGTCATCGGAGATCTTTAGAAACTAATTAATCAACGAAGATGAGGAATCACGGGAATGATGAGGTCCTTGAAAATTTTTGTTTGCTAAGAAGCCAAGAGGATCATTGGATAGTTGATCAGAAGTCATCCATATGTTTTTTTCTATAAACAGTACCAACAAACCCAAAAGATCAGGTGTGATGATGCTCGTGTCGATATCGGGTTTGATATTGTTTGAGCAACGAACATGTGCGGATGTTTCATTAGAAAGATTATAGCCATTAGCGTATGAAAAAGTGGAGTAGAAGATCAAGAAGTTTATTGAGGCACAAGAGCAGGCATCTAGCAGCTTTTCAAATAGTGTCAGAACAAAAATAGTGTCTAATAGTGTCAGAAATAGCAGTTGCAGTAGTTCTAATGGGTTACTAACAGCTAGTTTCTCTTCAGCAGCACTTCCAACGGATAGGTTGGAGTTGATTATATAATGGGCCAAAATATTAAAGAACATAATGTAGAATTGAAATACTTGCTGTGAACTAGCTTTCTCTCGTTGTTTCTTGGTTCTCCCAAAAAATCTTCTTTGGTGATCTTTCTGTATTGTAATCTTGTGAAAGTTCAAATGTACAATAGTGAGAGCAGTACGTGAGTCATATAGTGTGATCTATTGAAAAGGCAATACTTGCTATTTGTAACTTGTCTTGAAGACTACTAGTGGATTCCAACCCAAATTGTGACTATTAGTCTTGAGAGTGGATGCAGGCTCAAAGATAAAGCCGAACCACTATATAATTTGTGTGCTTGCATTTTACTTTATCTTTTACTCAGTCTTTCACATGCTCATATATTGTTTTGCGAAACATCTGTTTACCATGTCTTTTTATATCACGTGCTATTTTGTGTTCTTTTATTTTTTGTGATCTTCATACACTTCAGCACACAATCTTTTCATGATTTTGAAACATCTGCTTAACTTTATTTCTACAATATTTCTCAGTAGATGTTTGACTTGTTATTTGAAATTTAACAGTTATCTACACATTAGTACCATCGGATATTTATAATATCAGCTACACCTGATTTTCAAATATGCTTTGGTGATTTTAGTAAATCATTGTGATCTTATTCTCTCTCATATTCAAGAACAATTAGGTCTCTGACACTCGAAATATCTGCTGACATGTTCTTTCTAGAATGGTTATTGTTTTCTGCAAAATTGTGAAAGTTCTTTGAAACAACCTATTCACCCCCCTCTATGTTGTATTACTAGCCCTAACAGTCATTATTATGTTCTTGTGAGTGTGACATGCTAAAGCTAGGGCAAATAAAATTCCTGCTCCTAGTCTATGCACATGGAGTGAGGGGGTATAGGCTTTGGTGCACTAAAAAAATCCCCCTTGAATTATATTAAGTAAAGAAGTTACTTTTTTACGAATTTACTTTGTCTTAGATTTGGAGAAGGGATTAATGCATAGAAAGATTTGTATATTTAGAAACAAGTGAAGCAATATCAATAGCATTCATCTTAACTAATGGAATTAGCCATTGTCATAAGCTAGGTGCATAAATCAATTTTTAATTTTTTTTTTCATTTGAGTGGATATTGATGCAATATGGTATTATCAAGGAGCCCTCTATCATTTTCCCTTGCAACTATGAAAGTCCAGTTTGATGACAAAGTAAAGTATCTCCAAACAAGATTGTCAGATAAGGAATGGGCTAAAATCATTATCTAATGGGGTGTCTACATCTCATCAAAGTTATAATCATATTTGAGCAATTTGATCTTTCTTCTTTGATTAGAAACTTCGAACAAGCCACATACAACCGGTCTGAAACATATTTTCATCAAATTTCTTCTTCTTATCAAAAATATGTGTGATCGGATTATTATTGCTTTGAAATTTCACAGATGCAAAAAGGGGAGTTGTTTTCTCCTAATGTAAGTTTCTTATTTTCAGTCCATAAAACTATTTTCGTAAATCGATTAGTTTTCCATCAATCAAATACTGAAAAGTAAGTGTTGGCACCAAAATAATCATCCACCGAGACACGTGCTGCACATGTGAGAAATCAATTCATGTAAGCATCACATTAAGAACCAACACATGTGCAAAGCACATGAGAAGTCACACTTGGGCAGGAAACATGAAGGATCGATACACGTGATAAACACGTGAAGAGAATATGTTTCAATAGAGAATAAAAAGGCTCCAGAGGCGTCATTTGAAAAAGTCATCAACTAGTTAGTAAACTGAGAGCCAACAAGAAGTAATCTTGCAGGGTGCAAAGTTTTTCAAAGAGCGCCAAAGAAGAAGAAATTATCTCATTAAATTACATGCATGAGGATAAATTCAAGGCGATTAAGGTTTAAATAGTTTCTAAGAACGGGTTGAGAAGTCCACAGAATGCGAAGGACGTGAGCATATCCACCATGATCAAGAGAAAATGGTAAGTATTGACAAATTTCAAAGCCCCAAAATGCTGAGAACTTGGGCATAATTGGCACCAAGGGAAATTGAAGAAGGCACCAACATCATCAGCTATCTGGAGTCAAATATTGCTCAAAGACTAGGTCAAAAAGGATTTGAAAAGGCCAAGGAAATGGCAACTGTTGGCGTGCTAGGATGCAACTGCTGAGGAGTAGTTACCACTCGAACTATTATAATACCACTAAGCATCCATAGAGAGCCCCACAAAGAAATTTATAATGGCTAGATTTTTGTCAGATTAATTATCGAGTGAAATAATTAATATTGGAGGTTAATGATGAAGGGAATGCTTGAGGATTGACCTGGTGTCTCAATGAGAAGTGTGAATTTATGACACATCCAACTCGGACAAATGTCGAGGTGATTTTGGGTATATTGAATTACCAATTCCATGGAATTGGTAATTCAATATACCAAAATCACCTCGACATTTGTCCGAGTTGGATGTGTCATATAATTCACACTTCTCATTGAGACACCAGGTCAATCCTCAAGCATTCCCTTCATCATTAACCTCCAATATTAATTATTTCACTCGATAATTAATCTGACAAAATCTAGCCATTATAATTTCTTTGTGGGGCTCTCTATGGATGCTTAGTGGTATTTATAATAGTTCGAGTGGTAACTACTCCTCAGCAGTTGCATCCTAGCACGCCAACAGTTGCCATTTTCCTTGGCCTTTTCAAATCCTTTTTTGACCTAGTCTTTGAGCAATTATTTGACTCCAGATAGCTGATGATGTTGGTGCCTTTCTTCATTTCCCTTGGTGCCAATTATGCCCAAGTTCTCAGCATTTTGGGGCTTTGAAATTTGTCAATACTTACCATTTTTCTCTTGATCATGGTGGATATGCTCACGTCCTTCGCATTCTGTGGACTTCTCAACCCGTTCTTAGAAACTATTTAAACCTTAATCGCCTTGAATTTATCCTCATGCCATGTAATTTAATGAGATAATTTCTTCTTCTTTGGCGCTCTTTGAAAACTTTGCACCCTGCAAGATTACTTCTTGTTGGCTCTCAGTTTTACTAACTAGTTTGATGACTTTTTCAATGACGCCTCTGGAGCCTTTTTTATTCTCTATTGAAACATATTCTCTTCACGTGTTTATCACGTGTATCGATCCTTCATGTTTCCTGCCCAAGTGTTGACTTCTCATGTGCTTTGCACATGTGTTGGTTCTTAATGTGATGCTTACATGAATTGATTTCTCACATGTGCAGCACGTGTCTCGGTGGATGATTTATTTTGGTGCCAACACTTACTTTTCAGTATTTGATTGATGGAAAACTAATCGATTTACGAAAATAGTTTTTATGGACTGAAAATAAGAAACTTACATTAGGAGAAAACACTCCCCTTTTTGCATCTGTGAAATTTTCAAAGCAATAATAATCCGATCACACATATTTTTGATAAGAAGAAGAAATTTGATGAAAATATGTTTCAGACCGGTTGTATGTGGCTTGTTCGAGTTTCTAATCAAAGAAGAAAGATCAAATTGCTCAAATATGATTATAACTTTGATTGAGATGTAGACACCCCATTTAGATAATGATTTTAGCCCATTCCTTATCTGACAATCTTGTTTGGAGATACTTTACTTTGTCATCAAACTGGACTTTCATAGTTGCAAGGGAAAATGATAGAGGGCTCCTTGATAATACCATATTGCATCAATATCCACTCAAATGAAAAAAAAAATTAAAAATTGATTTATGCACCTAGCTTATGACATGGCTAATTCCATTAGTTAAGATGAATGCTATTGATATTGCTTCACTTGTTTCTAAATATACAAATCTTTCTATGCATTAATCCCTTTCTCCAAATCTAAGACAAAGTAATTCGTAAAAAAGTAACTTCTTTACTTAATATAATTCAAGGGGGATTTTTTTAGTGCACCAAAGCCTATACCCCCTCACTCCATGGCATAGACTAGGAGCAGGAATTTTATTTGCCCTAGCTTTAGCATGTCACCACTCACAAGAACATAATAATGACTGTTAGGGCTAGTAATACAACATAGAGGGGGGTGAATAGGTTGTTTCAAAGAACTTTCACAATTTTGCAGAAAACAATAACCATTCTAGAAAGAACATGTCAGCAGATATTTCGAGTGTCAGAGACCTAATTGTTCTTGAATATGAGAGAGAATAAGATCACAATGATTTACTAAAATCACCAAGCATATTTGAAATCAGGTGTAGCTGATATTATAAATATCCGATGGTACTAATGTGTAGATAACTGTTAAATTTCAAATAACAAGTCAAACATCTACTGAGAAATATTGTAGAAATAAAGTTAAGCAGATGTTTCAAAATCATGAAAGATTGTGTGCTGAAGTGTATGAAGATCACAAAAAATAAAAGAACACAAAATAGCACGTGATATAAAAGACATGGTAAACAGATGTTTCGCAAAACAATATATGAGCATGTGAAAGACTGAGTAAAAGATAAAGTAAAATGCAAGCACACAAATTATATAGTGGTTCGGCTTTATCTTTGAGCCTGCATCCACTCTCAAGACTAATAGTCACAATTTGGGTTGGAATCCACTAGTAGTCTTCAAGACAAGTTACAAATAGCAAGTATTGCCTTTTCAATAGATCACACTATTATGACTCACGTACTGCTCTCACTATTGTACATTTGAACTTTCACAAGATTACAATACAGAAAGATCACCAAAGAAGATTTTTTGGGAGAACCAAGAAACAACGAGAGAAAGCTAGTTCACAGCAAGTATTTCATTCTACATTATGTTCTTTAATATTTTGGCCCATTATATAATCAACTCCAACCTATCCGTTGGAAGTGCTGCTGAAGAGAAACTAGCTGTTAGTAACCCATTAGAACTACTGCAACTGCTATTTCTGACACTATTTAGACACTATTTTTGTTCTGACACTATTTTGAAAAGCTGCTAGATGCCTGCTCTTGTGCCTCAATAAACTTCTTGATCTTCTACTCCACTTTTTCATACGCTAATGGCTATAATCTTTCTAATGAAACATCCGCACATGTTCGTTGCTCAAACAATATCAAACCCGATATCGACACGAGCATCATCACACCTGATCTTTTGGGTTTGTTGGTACTGTTTATAGAAAAACCATATGGATGACTTCTGATCAACTATCCAATGATCCTCTTGGCTTCTTTAGCAAACAAAAATTTTCAAGGACCTCATCATTCCCGTTGATTCCTCATCTTCGTTGATTAATTAGTTTCTAAAGATCTCCGATGACATCAACATACCAGCCGATTCCTTATCTTCACTGATTTGATCGAGTTAGTTTCCAGAGATCTCCTCGGATATCAACATCCTAGCTAATTCCTTATCTTCACTAAACTCCCAAGGATCATTGATATCGTTACAATCTCGGTGGCGGCTCTATCCTTCTTGATCAGAGATTTGGTTAGTTAATCAAACGACTAGTACCTTCTCAAAGTAAACATCTACGTAATTCCTTATCCATAATCAGGACGGCTAGATCTTTACTAGTTTGTTGATGCTATTCACCCGATTCTAAATAAGTAGTTGCTTTCTACCAAAAATTTGCTACTTCAATAATGATTCAGTGCACTTGATCTTTCTTCTGGTCCTTCTAAGCATATTGGCAATTTTGACTTCTCCAAGCTAATCACCTTCACAAATACGTTCCTTCCAAGCTTTAACTAACATGATAGTTCTCAGCTTCTTCACTATCACTTGGTCCATCCAACTGTTCACCTGACTTTTTACCTCTAAGCCATCACAAATGTTATCGTTCTTCTAGGCTTGTTCACCCTTAATCAAGGTTCCTCCAAATGTTCACCTTATAGAGATGTTTCTAGCTTGTGGACATCTTCAATGCACAATATTTTGTTTATCTCAAAGATTGGCTACCAACCTCAAGGATCGCCAGAGCATTCTAAATATTAGCATAGCAGATCTTTATCTCAGAAGCATATGGTGCTCTTTATAACATCATCTACATTTCAACTTATGCATATATAACTTGGTATAACTCAACTAATACACATATTAGTAGCCTTTGCTTATCTTTCTTATTATCAAAACAAGATAAGAAAATTTTCAACAAGCACTACGTTGGTGATATTTCTAGCAATCTCCTCCCTTTTGATGATGACAAAACAATCATATGAATATGCAAATGTTTTAATACGCAATAAAGTATATTGAATTTGAGTGCGTGAAAGTAAATCAATTTGCTTATCTTACCCAAAAATATGAATTATGTTCAAGGCATAGTAATCATACAATGCAATCTTCGAATACCAAGCTATTCAATGAATAATTAGGAAATGGCAAAAAGAAACATTATGAGTAAAAAATAGAAATTATCAACAGCTCATATTGCCACACAAGTCACCTAGTCACATGAGTATGAAATAAGAATGAACATCTATCATGTGAACTCAAGCAATACTCTTCCAAACACAAATGCATATTCATCAAATCTCTCTCCCTTCTTGTTATAATCAAAATGGTGCTAAAAATGGATATGGAATTCAACTCGTTTTTGCACAATTTTCACTATATACATTAGAAATGAAACACAATGATATGCTAATCAAACATTAGATGCATCAATAAGTATATCACAAGGAATATAGAAGCATACAATCACAATGTCTCTCTCCCTTTTTGTCGTAAAAAAAGCTTGATATTGCAAAGGAAATATAAAGATCTACATTTATGATGTTTCAGATGATGGTTACATAGCAGATATATTCCAAAAGATCTTTGAAAATATGAAAGAGAATTCATGCATATTCAAACAAAGAAAATCTCATGATATTTCAGAAGAGATGATGGATAAAAGATTGATCATGAAATTTCATTCAAATAAAAATTGGGAGACAACAAGTTAATAATTGATATAATATTAGCAAGAACAATGTTGCTTATCCTATCTAATACTGTCATTAAATATCACAGTCATTTGCAACCAACTTTATCACATCTAGTCACTCTCTCCTTTTTATCATCAGCAAAAAGAATACTGGCAATATGCAAAAGATTATATCATTAAGCATAAATAGAACCATACAATAGTAAATATCTTCAATTAAAAGACAAACAAACATTGACAATTAGTAAAAGACATTTTAGGGTTGACATGGTCACTTTCTTTACTAAAAGGAAGAATTCATATATCTTCAAAAAAGAAGAATAAGAATATTCATGATATAAAAATCATTAAAAGACAGCTATTAGGAGATAACATTTTGAATATTCAATAACACATATTGCTTCCCCTATCTTGATCCTATCACCTCTTAAGATCATCATCATTAGATTACAATCATCATCACGTAAAAATATCATTGTTATTTGCACAATCATCAACAATCATCTTGCTTCATAAAGATCATCAAGTGATAAAGAGTAAGAGATTTAGAAGGTGGATTAACCATGCTATGCGAAACTTAGCAAATTCTACCCATGCATTCACCTTTATTTCCATCATCAAAATAATAATCAAGACCCAAGCTAAAATAAGCTCAAGTTCATTAAAATTTGCCCGTACTCAATCTTTGCTCTTTCTTAATGTTTTACCACTTTGATATGATGATTTTTTTCTTTTTAATTTGTGCTCTTCATCCTTTTGTTTTCCTCTTTCTATTATCACGATAATTCTCGAAAATAACTTTAATTAGGGTTTAGAAATTTTCACCATTTGAAACATCTCTTGCATCAGCTTCTGTTTCACCTTTCATTGCTACTGACTCAAACTTTGTATTGATATGCCACTTTTAGTGCTGAGATCACTGCTTTGAGGTGCTACACAGAAATATTTACTTCCATTTTTGTTGTAACAGCCTCATCTTTATCATTGTTGTTCTTTGAAATTCGAAAAGGAGATTTGAGTTCCACAATTAAGCTTGTCTTGATTTCAATCTACATAATCTCTATAAATTCTTGCACATATAATGTTAATCATATAATATTTAAAGTTGAATATCATTTGCCCTTATTTTTGAATAAACAAGAATAGTATCTTTGAGCATATCAAGCATTTCAAGCAAGAAAATATTTAACTTTTCTTATGAAGCTTGTGAGCTTGCTCAAATCATTCAAAACATTTAATATGTCTCTAATGATAATGCGATTTGAATGCATAGAGAAGAATCCTCAAACCTTTCAATAACACAGTTTATGGTCCAAACAAGAGCAGTGCTGCTGTTTGCAAAATTTGCTAATCTCTAGAGAATTTGCTAATGTTTGCGAAATTTTCTACTACTAATTCTTTTCTTAAAAGATTGTCAAACTTCTCATCGATGGATTCTTTACCACCTACATCTTCTCGTAGAAATACAATAGTCCTTGCAAGATAGTAAGTATAACAAGAACATGCCTTTCTCATTCGTATCACGTTTGGTTAACGGTGCCATTTGCATATTACATTTCTTGTAACTTTCCATCCCACATATATTTCTCATCCTTATCACGTTTGGTTGATGGTACCATTTGCATATCACATTCTTTGCAACTTTCCATTCCAAACTTCTTTACCAACTTTCCAATATCCATATCTTGAAATATGAACGTGGCAGCCTCAACTTGTTTGACTTGTAAATAAGAAAGATCTTCAGTTTGTCTGTTATGTATAGTTTTGTTTCTCTTCATAATATTGACAAATTCCTTACATAATAGCTCATTAGTAAAATCAATGATCATATTAACAAAATTTGAATTAATAGAAGAACTTAATCTTTTCTATTTATGAAAAGTAATATCAACTTTACATTTATCAAATCCATAATAAACAAGAAAAATACTTAACCTTTCATGCCATACTCTTAGTGCTTGTTTGAATTTGTAGGGTGCTTTCTTGAGTTGAAACACGTTTTTAATCATGTTTTCTTTACTCCTTGAATCATCACTTGATCTTTACTCCTTATCGGAATCTTCATGGATTTGTTCCGTAGGATAATTTGATGTGAACCTCTAATCTTTAGGAATCTATATTTGATATGAAAATTTGCATTTAATTTCAATAATCTACATTTTTCATGAAAGATCTAATGTCTGTTGTTGAAGTAATTATTTGTCATTTGCTAGTGTAGATCTTTGAACTTGATGAATGGACCCTTCCACTTTCTGTAAAACTTGTTAGACACAATATGTTTTGCTAGAAGTTGAATAATCAAGAAATATATCTTCATAAGCTTTTCTTTGAATTATCGACATTGTCATTAGCATTCCCAACAATATAGCACTTATAATCGAATATACAAAGGCAAGCATTTTTGCTCTCACTATCAAGGGATTTTCCTTAAGCAAAAAGAATCTCAAATGCAATGAGATTATGACATGTAGCACTAACATAATTTGCACAATGAAATGTTGATACTTCTATCGTATACAAGCATTACACATATCATGTCTTGCAGTAAACGTATGTGATGCTTTATTCTAGTGACAAGAAACATTATAGATATGAATCGTGTATGATGATAAACAACTTAGCAAGTATCATCCAGAATCATCAAAAATCCAGGCAAACATTGCGAGGCAAGCTAGAGGTTAATAATGATGTTTTGACACACTTACCTACGGTAGAAGTTTAACAAATGTCATACCTTTGAATTGATGATTATCAAGGCTTATTTGATGTCCTTTTTTTTTTTATAGGTTTGGGATATGATCAGATTCGATCAAATATTTGCAGTGCTGATATTTGCTAGCTGATCTTTTATGATAGCTGATCTTTACTTCGATTTTCTTGAAGCTCTTTCTTTCTAGATTTTCCTCATCTTTTGAGCTTTGAATTTCGTCTTCTTCTTCAAGAATCCTTTGAGCTCTTAGATTAACGACACAATATTCTTATTTTTATCCTCATCGTTGTCATTGAAGGACAATCTTTCAAAAATCAATATGGAAAGTGTTAGCAATATATGCAATAGACTTTTACCTTTGAAAATCTTGCTCACTGTTGGATTCCATTTCAAAAACTATGAGAGTTCTAATATGCTCATACAATATCGAGTGACTAGATCTTTGAGTTTCCAATGTTGGTGAGTTTTGCATGAGCTTGTTCTTGTGGTAATGCTCAAGGAATCTTGATTGCTTATTCTTCATTTGCATGTTCAACAAGTCTACTCATGGTGTTATCATAGTACATGAACATTTTCATGTGGTTTCAGAGTAAAAATGTGAAGATCACCAAGAGAGTGTTCATCCTCATTTCTCTTTCTTTATCAGATCCTTTGAATGTGACTTTGGAGTTGATTCCAAATCTCTATAAGTATCACACAAGAAGAAGTGCTCTTAAATATCATAAAAGAATGCAAAATATACGAAATGACTTTAAGAGATTAGTGCAAGTTTTCTCCTGATATCGTCATAAGCAGGAGCTAGTAGAGCTGATAATTGTTCTTCTCAGGCTGGTTGAATGGGATGTCTTGATGTTTCAGTTACTGTTCCATGTTCTTCAGGTGCATAAACAGGAGGTCTTGCTGATCTTTGAGTTATTGTTTCATGTTCTTTAGCTGCTTGAACAGGAGATCTTGCTGATCCTTGAGTTGCTGCTCCATGTTCAATCACATGGACCATTTGATTATCCATCACAACCACTGCCTTCGTTGCACCTTTCATTAATGTGATGATTATTATGGATGAAAACATTGATGAACTCAAAATCAGGTTGTCTTTTCTGTTGATTGTATAAAGATCTTGTTGGGTAAGAATTAGACAGGACAGTCTTTGCAATTCAAGATTGAACAAACTCTTATGTTTAGAAGAATTTATATAAGCATCCATACTAAATAGTAGGATAGCTTATTAGGATTGGGATAATCTTATGTCCAAAGAAGTTAATCAAAGTAATCAGCAAAAACATTTTCAAAGCCAAGAAGGAGAGTTCGTACTGTTTTGAGAGTGTTGAAGATCCTTAGTAAAATGCAAATTTGGAAAACTTGGATTTAAAATAAGGAGATCCTTAAAAGTAACAAAGTCATTCTAGAAAACTTAGATGAAAGAATGGATCATCAACAAATAGAAATTTGCAAGAACAAAACCACCTCTTGCAGAGTTAGCCAAAACAAGATTTTTATGCTTGAAAGAATACATTTCCAATAACAAGAAACGAAGCTCTGATATCAATTGTTAGCGTTAACAATACAACCTAAAGGAGGTGAATAGGTTGTTTCAAAGAACTTTGACAATTTTGAAAAAAACAACAACCACTCCAGAAAGATCAGGTCAGCAAATATTTTGAGTGTCGTAACATGATTGTTCTTAAATGTGAGAGAGAATAAGATTATACATGATTTACTAAAATCACTAAAGCATATTTGAAAATCAGGTGCAATAAATATTATAAACATTTGGTGGTGCTAATGTGTAGATAACGGTTAAACTACAAATAACAGGTCAAACATTTGCTAAGACATATTGTAGAAATCAGGTCAGACAGATGCCTCAAAATCATGAAAAGATTGTGTGCTGAAGTGTATGAAGATCATAAGAAATAAGAGCACATAAAACAGTAGGTGATATAAAAAGATCTGGTAAGTAGATATTTCACAAAATAATATCTGAGCGTATGCAAAACTCAGTAAAAGATCAAGTAAAATGCAAGCACACAAGATATATAGTGGTTTGGTTTTATCCCTAAGTCTACGTCCATCTCGGGACTAATAGCCACAACTTGGGCTAAAATCCACTAGTAATCTTCAAGACAAGTTACAAATAGCAAATACTGTCTTTTTAATAGATCACACTATCAGGACTCACATACTGCTCTTACTATTGTACACTTGATATTTCACAAGATTACAGTACAAAAAGATCACCGTAGAAGATTTTTCGAGAGAACCAAGAAACAACGAGAGAAAGCTAGCTCAGAACAAATATTTAGATTCTACATTGTATTCTCTAACATTTTGGCCTAAAAGGTGTTCCATTATATAAGCAACTCCAATCTATTTGTTAGAGGTGCCGTTGAAGAGAAACTAGCCATTAGAGATTCGTTTGAATTTCTATAACTGCTGTTTCTGACATTGTTTTGACATTGCTACCGTTCTGACACTGTTCTGAAAAGCTACAGACATCTGTTCCTATTCCCCAATAAACTTCTTGATCTTTCACTGCACTTTTTCACACGCCAATGGCTATAATCTTTCCAATGAAACATCCGTACATGTTTGTTGCTCAAACAACACCAAACCCAATATTGACATAAACATCGTCACACTTGATCTTTTGGGTATGTTGGTGCTATTTATAGAAAAACCATCTGAATGACTTGTGATCGACTATCCAATAATCCTCTTGGCTTTTTCAGTATAGAAAGATTTCCAAAGATATCAGTATCACCATTGATTCTTCATCTTCGCTGATTAATCAATTTCCAAAGATATCCAAGGACATCAGCATCCTAGCTAATTCCTCATCTTCACTTATTTTATTAAGTCAGTTTCCAAATATCTCCAAGCATATCAACATCCCAACTGATTCCTCATCTTCACTGGACTACCAAGGATCATTGATATCATCATAATCTTTGTAGCGGATATATCCTTCTTGATTAGAGATCTGGTCAGTTGATCAAGTGACCACCACCTTCCTGAAGCAAACAGTTGCACAATCCCTTACCCATAATTAAAACGTTTAGATCTTTACTAGTTTATTGGTGCATTTACCCAATCTTCGACCTGATCTACATAAGGTAATTGCTTTCTGCCAAAGATTTGTTGCTTCAATAACAATCCGGTGCATTTGATCTTTCTTTTGATCATTCTAAGCATATTGGCAATTTTGACTCCTCCAAGTTGTCACCTTTACAAATGCAGTTCTTCCAAACTAATGAACATCACAGTTCTATTATTGTTCACTATCACTAGGTCCATCCAATTGTTAACTTGATTTTTACGTCCAAGCCATCACAAATGTTCTCGTTCTTCTCAGCTTGTTCATTCTTGATCAAGGTTCTTCCAAATGTTCACCTTATAGAGATCTTTCCAGGGTGTGAACATATTCAATGCCCAATATCTTGTTCACCTTAGAGATCGGCTACCAACCCCATGGATCAACAGAGCACTCTAAACATTTGCATAGCAAATCTTTATCTCGGAAGCATATGATGCTCTTTATAACATCTTTTGCATTTCGACTTGTGCATATATAACATGGTATAACTCAATCAATACACATATTAATAGCTCTTGATTGTCTTTATTATCATCAAAAGAAGATCGCGGATTGTTCAACAATCACATCATTGGTGATATTCCCAAAAAGGACAACCAAACATTCTGAGTCCGATATAACTCACAGATTCTACTGACCTTATTCCTTTAGGAGTTCTCCAATATTTATGTTGTCTATTCAGTTGCGGTGTGTCAGCATCAGCGCGGTGCTTCACCATGCTTTCCTATGTGCAAAACCGACTGAGCTCCTCAGTATAGGGCTTCGGCCTTTTGTCAATTTCGAGGCACATCTTTTAGAAAGTTCTAACGCAGCATTATGTACAATACAAGGAGGTTCGTGATACGTATAAATGTCGCTCGAATTTGAGGCATCGCCTATCCGCACGACTTAAAGCACCATACGAAACACAAGTTCCGGGACATCTAGAAGTTCCCGCTGCTGCCCCAAGCAGGCCTGTTCGGTAACGCACGTGGCCACTGGCCAGTGTGACGAAGCTGATGTTGTCTTTTATGTGCTTTTAGTTTTTTTCTAAGACGACTTTGTCTTTAGCTTCATGCTTAGAGAGATTGCCACGTGGAAAGGTTTCTAGAAGACTTCCTTAGATTTCAATTTTTGCCGTCCCAAAAGTACACAGCATTTCCGGTGTTGAGTGACGGGATGCTTGTCAGTTCCCCTTTTTTTCTTTCTTTTGGTCGAACTCGTGATATCCTTTTCATCGAGTAATAATTCTAACGAAAAAACGAAAAATCTGGCAAAAAAAATTATAAATTTGTTTTTATTCGCATATCACTGTGAGGGTAAAAGTCAAGAATAACCACCGGACTTACCTAACCACGTTTTCTCGAGAGTTTTGTACTTGATAGTTGGTGATAGAACCAGTAGATGATATTCACCGCTTCAGCTATGAAATCTCCATTTGACCCAGCAATGGAGATTAAAGAACGAACTCTCTCCAATACAATTCTGTTCACGATTTAGCGACTTCGTGCCCAGCATCATTGCGGTATTTCACCATGCTTTACTCCATGTAAAACCAACTAAGCTCCTCAAAATGGAATTTCAGTCCTTTGTCAATTGTCACATACATGATTTTTAACAATAGTTTTAATTAGACGTGCGCCGCTAGCTTCTGTGAGCCTATTATTATCAAATCTTTTGACTCAATGGGAGACCGATGACAGCGTTTTTGATACGGTAGTTCGTATGTCTCGGATACATGTAAATGTTGCTCAATTTGAGGACATTACCTGTCGACACGATACGAAACGCAATAAAATAAAATAAAGAAATTGGATATCCCAGTTCGAAGGCATCTAGAAACCGCATGGATGTCCGAAACATGCCCGTTTGGTAATGTCTCGCGTCGATGTGGCCACTGGCCAGTAAATTCCAAGTTAATGCCGTCGTTCGTTATGCCGTTTTTCTTGCGACGAAAGCGAGTGTCTCCAACTTCGTGTGCGGACAGACTGCCACGTGGGAGGGCTTCTAGAAGACTTCTGCTTGCGGAGATTGCGATTGCGGTGGCGCTCAGTAAGTGATGCTTTTGAGTTCTTTTCCTTCATCATTAGTTACAAAAGATAAAATACAATTTTTTCCTTTTTTATTTAATTTTGGATAACAAATTAACAATGCGAATCTACATCTTTCCCTTGCATTATTTTTTCCATAATATCATCTAACCTATCCCGAGCTTATTATACGAAGGTCAATTCAGTCATAAATCTTCAATTTTGTCAATTCAATCTTAATTTTTTTTGACAATTTACCAATAAACCCTCCTGGCCAATTTATCCCGAAAACACTTACGTAGATACTCAGTCAGTCAGCGTTGGTTGGACGGCTAGAAACGTTCCGCATTCCAATGAAATTTCTGAAGTATTAGTAATTAGATTAAACGTACATTTGATTAAAAAAAATTCTAATGGAAATATGATTCAGAATGTTTACGCTTGGCTGGTTTGGAGTTTCCTTTAAAAATAAAATAGAATAATTTATTTAAATACCATTATGACAAGTTGATACTTTACTTGATCATTGAACAGAACTTTGCATCAAGATCCACTCAAATGAAAAATAAAATAAAATAAGGATTGAATTACGCCCTAGCTTGATGGCAATGGTTAGTTTTATTACTTAAGAGTGGGTTTGTTTCGCGAAAAATGAATAATGTTAAAAAAATTCTTCT
The DNA here is from genome assembly GCA_019149425.1 of Psidium friedrichsthalianum. Classification (NCBI taxonomy): domain Eukaryota; kingdom Viridiplantae; phylum Streptophyta; class Magnoliopsida; order Myrtales; family Myrtaceae; genus Psidium; species Psidium friedrichsthalianum. The sequence goes on along the minus strand of JAGVVM010000380.1, from coordinate 26,665 downwards.
AAAATTGCTTGTATTACTCCAAAAATGAATAAACGGAAAATATTTTCATCGTCCATGAATATGTCTAGACATAAATTATGATCAACAATGATTGCAGCCTGTGCTACTAAATCATCTGCTTTATTCTTGGTACCAACAATTTAAAACTGTTTCCCCCTCTTGCTGCATCAGAAATTAAATCACAAGCTTATGATAAAGATATGTATGTTTCATTGACTAATTATTTGAAGCGAAACAAACCGAACCTAAAAAGAGTACATTATTCCATTGATATTTTCCAATTTTTCACAAAGAATTTTTTTTTCAAGCTTTCCTCTCTTTGAGCACGTTTATAAAAAAAGGAATTAAGCAATTAGAGGACAGCTCATAGCAAATGCCCATTTTATGAGAATGTTAGCTTTATAGAAGCGTGAGAATTCGATGCATATTATTAGTAAACAAATTATTGAAACTCATCGCGCACTTCGAAAAGAAAATCAATGTGAATGGTGAAAATAAATCTAATGAATTGAACTTGAGGTGTCTACATGATATCTATCGGTAGTTAAGTACAAAATCGTTTGTCTAAGAGATTAAAATGCAACAGACGTGAAACATATTCTATTTTGTGAGCGAATGTAGCCAATTTTCATGAAATATAAATATTATAGCGGAGAAAATAAGATAATATTATCCACAATCAACTGCCTTGAATGAATGCTCACATGAGATATTTTGGTGAGGAGAGGCCCATCTTATTGCAGTGTAAAATAATTTATCGGATGCGCATATATGGGTCCATGCAATGGAATAACTTTAATGTATAAATTAAATAGAAAAAAAAATTGCATAATTTGTGTAGAGTGCAATCCACGCATGTATACATGGACTGTCCTCACATGGGTAGAGTCAACGTCTATGACAAAATTTTGGTTTGCTCTCCACCCAACTAATGGAGAGCCCACCAAATTGAATCAAAATGAATTGAGAGAGAAAAACAAATCAAGCAACAATTTTTTGGAGATGGAAAAAAATAAGCATTTTAATATTTTCACAATGGGGGTCTCGTGTCTCGAATCTCATTTTTAAGTCTTAACCCCTTTTTTAGTCGTTAATTTTGGCAAAGGTATGCTTAGTTCGACACCGCTTCGAAAAGGAAATGGTCACTAACTCCTCTCAGTGTATCTCAATTGTCGTGCGTGTGAGGCTCACATGGAATGCTACTTGCATTACATCTTATGATCAAAGAGTCGGCACGTATCGAGACCAAGCGCAAAATAAATTTAAAATTCCACTAAACGTGTCTTGTCAACTAAAATGCGTGGAAGAAGCTGACCCGGAAATTGCATAAATTTACTGAAAACGAGTCGCTAATTTAGTATGAAGTGGAGCCATGGCTGCTTAAGTTGGTCCCCGTGGAATGTCATTAGAAATTGGATTTTCGTACGTAACTATAAAATAAATCAAAGAAAATTAGAGGAGATGGGGACGTGGTCTTGGTGGATGGGATCCGTTAGTTTTTCTTATATCACCCATGGTTTGTAGGTGTGATGTCCACTCAAAACACACACGTCAATCAAATCGAACAGTTAGTCTTGGTCTTTGCACTTCCGAGCCTTCGTGTCTAAGTTTTATTCATTTTCTTCGGTAATTTTAGTCAATTCCACGCAAGCAATTTAAACCTTGTGTCTTTCCGGTGGAGCTAAGGCTCCATTTATTTCGTCAGAATTATATCTATATTTAAATTAATTGACTTACATTACCTAACATAATTGATTTAATGGAAAAATTCCGTGTATTTTCGTAACGAAGAAAATACTTTTTGTCTATTTATTTTTGCAATGGAGAAAAATCCATCATTTTTTTAAGGAGAACAAGGAGCCTGCAAGAACAACGGATGTGATAGCGATGAAACACTAGGGCCAATTAGGAAGACCAAAAGAAAAGTGTAAAAGCCATCAAAATCTCAAATTATGCATACTGTGATATATTTATCTTTTATGACGCTAAAAACCTCAAATTTGTACCCGAGTGACATATTTACTTTAATTTTTTGTGACGCAAAAAATTTTAAACTTATATCGGTGTGACACATTTACCTCAAAATCTAGGGTAAATGTGCCATGTGCCTACAATTGTGGGGTTTTTAATGTCCTAAAAGAATAGTTTCAGATAAATGCATCATACGGGTAAAAGCCCAGGGTTTTTTGTGTCACAAAAAAAAAGTTGGAGTTAATGTGCTACACAAGTACAAGTTTGGAATTTTTGGTGTCCTTAGAAAAAAATTTGGAGCAAATGTGCCTAGCGTACTTTGGATTTGGTGGTTTTTTTTCTCAAAATAAAAAATAAAAAATGGGCTACTCATGAATTTTGGGCCCATTAGGTTTACGGGCCATTTCGTGCTCAATAGAGATTCTCGATCTTTTGTAATGTCGTGAAAAACTATATTCCCGGTTCAACAACCTAATTCCTTTATTTACCATCAGATAATCATGAGAAAATATGGATGATCAGTGCTTGTTTCTACCATCGTTTGGTAATTTTTTGAGTTGAGTATTGCGACAACAACAATCGATATTTGGTCCTGCTGTTGTGGTTCGTAGCAATTGCTTAGGATCCCGGGCTCAACATAACAGCCGACCAAGATTTTACCCAAGTTTGCATAAATAAAGACAAGGGATAACATCGCCAGGGTACCCTGAACATTTTACGAGTCGGGCGACGGTGGTCCTTCCATCGGATACTAGGACGAAAATGCTGACGTGGCGATGCCCGTCAAGTGCTCACGTGGCAATTTATTTCAGCTTCGCATAAGTGCCATTGCGCCTCTAGTCATCCAAAGGCGCAACCACTTGGACCTGAGTGGGTTTGCCAGAGACACTCAGGCAGGCTTAGATTGACCTCGCGGGCTATGCTCGTTAGTGAGAGAATTCACCGCAAGGGCCGACCTTCGCCACAGATCTAGCGAGGGTCATGATCGTGAGTAGATCTACAGTTATAGATTTGGTGCGACGCCCAGCCACCTCGGTATTGGCAATCGAGGGTTTGCGGCTCCATCGGCTAATGGCGAGGGCCGTGGCTCTATTTCCGTTGACAGGTTTCACCGTGTTGCTATCGTCCTTAGTCAAAGTTTCTTTGTCATTTTTTTTTTTAAATTTTGAGAAATGCTTAACTTCATAGCTCGTTAATCTTTTTTTTCCCTCCCTAAATTAGTAAAAGCCGTGTATGCGACACGTGGCTGCCACACAAGTACTTAATGGCTATCTGATTTCCAACTCAGCATTTGCGTCCAAGCATTCGACATGTTGAGTTTATGACGCAGAAACGCTAACAAAGCTTGCAAATAAGTCAATGCGAAATCACTAGAGAAATAAACGAGGAACAATAAAGGACACCGAATATTTACGTAGCTCGGTGCGAATACAATATCTACATCTATGGGAGAGCCAGCAATATGGCGACGACCCAATTTTCGCCACACATTGAGAAGGCTTTCGTTAACCACGTTCTCTTCATTAATATTTTCTTGTTATGCCGATGGCTCATGCGGAAGCATATGTAAACAGAATAAGTCAGCCATGCAGCATACGAGTGCATAAGAACAATTAGCAATCAATTTGCTAGACACACCTATTGAGGTTCATGGCCTTATAGGGTTCCATTAATCAGATATTGCAGTTTATGAGACGTGGGCACAACAATCAGATTGCTTTATTTCATATATTTATACCTCATGAAATGGTCCTTTCCAAAAGGTGTGTCTAGCAAATGGCCTTATAGAGTCTTTAGACTCGAGCTCTTCATTATTTTCTAGACTGCTCATCACACCTTCACCATCCAAGACATATGGATCTATATGACCTATCCATACACCTAGACCTCATTTGTACACGGATTTGAATTTTAGTACAACCACATCATCTGGTGGTCTTTCATTCGCATACATTTTCGAGCAAACAATTCTAAATTTCCTCATTCCTGGTCTATCAAGAAAATCATCCAGAAACTCCTCTATCATTCGAATTATCCTCAATGGCGTATCATGTAGGCGTTGCCGTACGATAGTCAGTATCTTTGACATATCTATTGAAAAATGTGTTCAACAACGGAGTGAGTATAATTCAACAAGAAGATCCTAAGCTGAATTATCAATCCTTCCATAGAATCGCTGAATTGCAAGCAAGGTTAACCATCGTCGAATGCCGACATACGAAGGCTATAACGATTCTCTCAATAACATCGTTTTAAGTAAGAATCATGTTTCAAACAAGAATCACCACAACGATAGCAAGACAGATCACAGAGCCCACAATCAAGTAAGATAGATGAGTTGGCGATAAGAATTAGAGATCTACTTGCCTCGATTATTTGAGAAGATAACATAGAAATGATGCTGGAACGAGCTTGAACTCGCTCTTCCTTTTGCCATGGATGTGTGGCCTTTTGAGGCAGTACTTTGTCCTTCAAATCGATCTTGATAATGGCAAGCCAAAGGTTCGATGTAAGGTCGGTTGAATAGAGAAAAGAAGGAGGGAAAAGTTTTACGAATGAATGATGAAATGATTGATGTCAACTTCTATATATAGGAGAAAGTAAGCTGCTTGCTAGTCAGCTTAGGCGAGTTATCAAGGATGAGTCAACTTGACCCGAAGGCCCATGTGGTGACACGTGTCATGCCTTGCCGCATGCTTGACATGTGGCTAGCATGCGTGCTGCCACATGTCCATCCATGCGGGCTGCCATGTGGTGCCATGTGCTCCAGCTAGCTGCCACGTGTTTGACATGTGTCTATATAGTCATTCGTCCAATTTCTGCTTCGGTTGTCCCAATTTAGTATACATTTGACACGATGGGGCCTTACTTCAATGTATAGTGTCCTAAAATATCCTTGGGCCAATATAAAACTTGTCCGATTAGGAATAATTTGGGTCTGTTAAATACTAACCTGCTATTACTTAAGCAGGCGAATGTTTCAAGTCATTACAAATATAATCCATTATAATCGGAGAATTTGACTTAGAATCACTCATACACTCGAGTGGTTCCCACACTTAGATTAAGGCCAAAGCAAATCCACAAGTAATATCTCATAATCTCTCATAGAGAACTCACTCAGAAAATTCACATAGAAAATCGATACTTGTCCTATTCGCTCTACATACGGCTGAACCAAGAATCCCTATACGTTTCTTCCTTCTTTGTTCGGCGGTTTCAGCTACGGAGTTTTCTGTATGCAGCTTCTTCTCATTTTAGCGCACAATAAATTGCTCTCTTTATTTTCTTCTTTGATCTGCAGCTATAAGAGGTCAAAGGAAAAACTTCTGTTGACTTCCAATCGCAACATAGGTAAGACAAGTCCAATGTACGGGGCCCAAAGAGATTCTCTATGCCAAATCTTGAATAATTTTCTCTAACAGAAAAGAAATCTTCACGTGATTTCATGTGGCCTTCAAGACATATATTTTATTTTCAAATATATTCGATCTACATTCAAATTCAAGACATTAATTTAACAATTCTCCACCTTGGCTTGATGTTTGAAACTAAGCAATAATGCTAATCATTTATGCTGCTCTCCCAACGCCCTCGACAGGCGTTCATTGGTCACAAATGTCCATCAAGCTCAAGTGGAGCTTGAATTTGTATAGAGTAATGAGTCAATTCACATGTTCATAGGATTCTCCACTGCCAGAAACTTCTTCTCGGTCACATCCTCTCTTGAAATTTTATATTTGATGCAAAAATTCTAGTAACCAATGAACTTCATTCTTAAATGACATGTCTGACTTCTATCGAACATTATATCAACTAAATGTCCCACGTCAACATCACTAACCAAGTCATTAGACCACACCGCCTCTTCAACTTTTTCTATTACTACCATATTTCTAGTCTCCGTCGTCGACAAAATCATTATGTCTCCCAATGGCACTTTCAAACTCATAGCACAACCAACAAAAGTAAAGGCATAACTGCTCAGCCATCAATCATCTTTTAGGTTTCCTACATGACCCAAGTTCACAAACCTTGTTACTGCCACACTACCTGATCTACATTGTCCAAAAAATATCTCAACATATGTCATCCCTAATAAAATCAGGAGGATTCACTTCACAATATCACAATATATACTTGGATTAATCATTTACATTTTCCTAACTACATGTGATTTACTATCCATGGCATAATTCAGACAACCAACAGTACTAACATGTGAAGTACTAGACAATTGCTTCACCTCTATCCATGGTTACGGTGACATACTAGATAATTTATAATATACAGCAAGTAGGGTACTTAAAGAATTTCGTAATTGCATGTTGAATTTCTTTGACTCTTCCTTAACGTAACTCTTTTGAGTCATGTGCAACATTTGAGTAGTCTCTCTCTACATCTCTATACCCAAAGTTGTCTCTACTGCATCCAAATTATCTATTTTAATATCTACGTACAATTGTTGCTCTATCTCATCCATTTCATTGACCATTCTCGAAGCTTTATCATCTGTGACCTCTGAACAACTATCAACTCAGAATCTAGTGAGTCTGCAGACACTGTCACATCTAATACACTCTAAATATGTTTTAGGCTCTGCCTGAAGTTCCACCTATTTCTAAATACCATCCAAAATTTTCTCCCCAATTGATCCCTTGCTCCTCTTTTGAAACAGAGCAGATTCATCGAAGGTAACATCTTTGTTGAACATAAAACTAGGCTAATCTTCCTCAATGCACCACAGCTTATATCCATTTATCCCATGTGCATGACTTAGGAATATGCACTTCCTTGCCTCGGACTCCAGCACGCCATCACTCACTCGAGCATAAGTAGGGCAACTGAACACTTTCAATTTGGTATGATCAACAGACTTACTTGACCACGTTTCTTTAGGAGTTTTCTAATCAATTTCTGGTGATGGAAATTTGTTCACTAACCAACAAGCGGTATTCATTGCTTCAGCCCAGAAATCTTCATCTAATCCAGCATTATAGAGTAAAGAGTGAGCTTTCTCCAATATAATTACGTTCATCATTCTACAACTCTGTCCAACTGTGGTATAATTGGCAATAGTGCAATGTCTCACCATGCCTTCTCTATGCAAAACTGATCAAGCTCATTATAACAGAATTCTAACCCTTTATCAATTCTCAGGAACATGATCTTTTCTTCCTATCTGCTTCTTGATCATCACCTTCCATGACTTGAACCGACTAAGCACCTTGCTCTTGTGCTTAAGAAGATAAATCCAAACTTTTCTTGAAAGGTCATCAACTAAGGATAATACATACTTGGCGCCTCCCTTGGATGGAACACGAGAAGATCCTCATAAGTCTGACTGTACATAGCCTACAATCTTCGAGGTCCGATGAACTGTCATGCTGGACTTCACTCTCCACTGACTATCCATGTTGTAGTGATCACAGAAGTCTAGCTTCTCAATTTGATGACCTCACAATAGACACCTCTAACTTAGAACAACCATCTCCTTCTCATTCATGTGTCCTAGTCTTATATGCCATAACTGTGTTGTATCCTCACCTGATGTATTAGAGAATCTAGCAAACAAGCCAATTACTATCTTTCCTTGGAGGATATATAACTCGTAGTCTATCTTCCTTGCATAATAGTAAGCACACCTCGAGAGACTTTTATAACTCCACCTTTAGCGAAAATCCGGTATCCGAACCTGTTAAGAGCACTCAACAAAATAATGTTCTTTTTCAGTTCTGGTACATACCTTACATCTGACAATATTTGCACTACTCTATTGTGTATCTTAATTTTGAACAATTCCGATCCCTACTACTTCATAACCAGCATCGTTTTCCATAAGCGCCTTGCTACCCTCTGTGCACTAATAGATAGTAAACCAGTCTCTATGAGAAGTCATATGGTAAGAACATCCAGAATTAAGCATCCATTCATCACCTGATGAACTCGTGGCGACAGTTAACAAAACATATGTATCACTAGAAACTATTATCTGTTGTGGTGACAATATTACCATCGCTTGTAAACTCCACCTTAACTCCTATATTTTTATACTTCGGAGAATCTCGCCCGCAGTGCCCTAACTCATTATAGTGGTAATATCGACGGTTTCGAACATTGAAACTTGATTTAGAACAGCTCTTCCATCTATTGCCTCTAGACTTTCTATGTTCATCTCTACCTCAGATAATCAATCCTTGCGCACTATTTTGGGCTAAGTTATCTTCTCATAACTTCTTTTGCCACTCCTTAAAGAATAAAGTAAACTTTACTCTTTCAAGGTAAACACAGTACGTCCCTGCAGTAATGAATCCATAAAGTGCTCAAAAGAATCTGGTAGAGATGCTAACATTATCATACCTTGTTTCTTATCAATCAAGGCCTCATTGACGTTCTTCAAGTCCATCATGAGTTTGTTAAACTTATCTAAGTGGGCTCTAATGGATGTACCTTTAGCCATCTAGAACTGAAATATCCTCATTAGTATAGACAAGTGATTGTTTAAACTTTTCAATACATAGAGTATCTGAAGTTTAGCCCACAATTTTGCAGCATCCTTCTCATCGTCCTCCTCTATCAACACCTCATTCGATAGATTCAACATAATTATACTTCTCGCCTTCCTCATTAATCGACATCTTTCGATGTTCCAAGCAACTTAGCATTATCCTCAAATGCTTTGGCCAAGCCTAGATTATTAATAACACCTCCATCTTAATGCCCCATATCCTAAAGTTGTTCCTCTCGTTAAATTTCTCAATCTCAAAGTTTTCTCCAGACATAATTGCAAAAACAAAATTTTCAAATAGTGATCAAACAAGCAAAAGCCCCAAATCAACTCTAGAAACTCTAATCGTAAGTCTGACACCAATTGTTGGGTTTATGACGCAAAAACGCTAATGGATCTAGCAAATAAGTTAATGCAAAATTACAAAAGAAATAAATGAGGAACAATAAAGGACACTGGATATTTATGTGGTTTGGTTTCAATATCAATACCTACATCCATGGAGAGAGCTATCAATATAATCCATTATAATCGGAGTTACAATCCCTCATATGCTCGAGTGTTTCCCACACCTAGATTAAACATAAAGTAAACCCACAAATAATATCTCACAATCTCTAATAGAGAACTCACTCAGAAAATTCATGGAGAAAATCGATACTTGCCTTGTTTGCTCTACGTACGGCTGAACCAAGAATGCCCTAATACGTTCTTTTCTTCCTCCTTCGTACGGCAGCTTCTGCTACGGAGTCTTTTGTTCGCAGCTTCTTCTCTTTTTAGCCCACAATATATCGCCCTCTCTTTATTTCCTTCTTTAATGTGCAGCTATAAGAGGTCAAAGGGAAAACTCCTTTGTTGTGATTTCATGTGGCCTTCAAGATATATATTTCATTTTCGAATATATTTGACCCACATTCAAACTCAAGACATTAATTTAACAATTAATGTTCCCCTCACACATTGGGCAATTGGTTGGAGTCGCAATAACTTGTATATCTTCTGTGTGATTATTGGGCCTAGACTCGGAGTCGCAATAATTTGTATATCTTCTGTGTGACTGTTGGGTCCAAACTTGTTGGTAAATTAGGCTCTGATACCAGTATTGAGTGGTCTTCGGCCTCTCTCATTCTAAAAGTTAGCTCAAATGATGAGACTTTCTCTTATACTTATAAATCGATCATCAACTTCTTCTATAATCGATATGAGACAGCCTTAACATGACGGAAAGACTTACATTTCATGGTTGCAAAATGTTCAAGAACCCAATTGCACAAAAAAAAAGTTCAAGAATAATATTACATCAATCTACAAAAATTATGTATTTCTTGGGCCGTTATCCATACAAAATAAAAAAAAATCCAGTAATTGAAAATTTTTGGAAAAATCTAAATGAAATGATATTATAAAAAATTGAAAAATAAAAACAGAGAAGTACACCAACGAGAAAATTTTAGTTTTGAAAAAAAATATTGAATGAAACATGAACTAGCCGATTAATTATAAAATGCATATTCCTGCCTACAAACGTTTCATTCATAAATATTTCAATTGGTATTTATAAGTAACAATTGAAGTATAACAAATATTAAGCAAGAATGAGACTATGATAGAAAGCCAAAAGAATTTATTTTTCTATTAAATGTGTTTTGTAAAAGCTCAAAATGAAGCCCTGCTATTAACCTAAAGACTAAACTTAAACTTTCAAAAAAGTTGGAATTCTTTAAGCCTAAGAAAGTAAGAGAGTTTTTTTAATTAATAAAAGGTCTTCTTGGTAGCATCCATTACTCAAATTGGGTACCTGTGACTCGTTTGAAGGGGCAATTTTTTCTTTTCCAACTGAGGAACTTGATGCATACAATCTAAATTGACTAACCTTGTCAAAAAATGATTTATTGAATAAAGTCAAATTGCAAAGTGTCTTTCCCATTGATGAACTATGTTAAATTAAATCCGTTACTATGACTAAGGGTTGATTCCCAATTAGAGTAGGGAAAATATGTTTTTGTGCAGAAAAAATTGGTGTTCCTACTAGATTTAAATCCAAATAAAAAAAAAGAAAAAGGAAAAAAAAGCTGTTTGTGTTGGTGAATATTTTTCCCATGTTCGGGTCGGATCAATGAATTTTTGTCGGGTCTACTCGTGTCAGGGGCATTTACGTAATAAACGATAAAATCGTAAAGAAGTTTACTTCGACGAGAGAAACAGTGGGCACAGGCGACGTCGTCGCTGATTGACTCGTCGGCCGATGCGAAAACCCTTTGCTTAAACCCTTCAAGCCATGACCAGGGATGAGGAGGCCTGAGAGAGAAGAGGAGCCATGTTCAGGAGTAGCCGAGCGATCTCGTCGTTCCTGAAGCGGAGCAGAACTCTGAATGGCTCCTACCGAGACGCCGCGAAGCTGCCCAAGCCTCCGGCCGAGCACCCTCCGTACAGGTTGTTCGCCTCAACCGCCGGGAGGAGCTCGTTTCGTGTGTTCGACTCGCTCCCCAAGGTAGGTTTGATCAACTCCTGCATTTCGAATTCGATTTTGCCTCCCTTCTGTCCCCGACATGGGGAGTGTCGGAGTTATCGCTCCAGGAGGGTGATTAGAAAGGCTTCGTCTAGGGATGAAATGGCTTCGCCCATCGGAGTAGTTCGTGAAAATTGTCCTAGTTTTTGGATGTGATTGTCGTCGCCAATGGTTCCTCACAATTTTCTTGATAAATGTTATTGCAGTGATTCTCTGTATCTCGTTTCTCTTTTGAAGAGGAAATAGTTAATCCGATAGATATTTGTTCTCCTTCAGGACGCTTGGTCACGTGGAGGTGATATCTCGGCAGAATGCGTGTTTGAATTCCACATTCTAGCTTTTTTGTCGCTGTTTATCATAAGCTTTCTTGTTAATTTACTTGAAATATGTGCTATAAGAATGTGTCAAGCCAGATACTTCCAGACTTAGCAGAATTGAAAGGGATATTAGAATTTACTTGCATTTCTCGTTAGAGCTATTCTACTCATGTAAATTTCTTGCTTGAATGGAATCCACTGGTTTTTTCTTTGTTTGTGCTGCCCATTGAGCGGTTCTCTCTGTCTGTACAAAGGGAAGATCCTGACTCTTGTTACAGGTGAGGCATTTGCCGGTGTGGAGGAGCATGTCCACCACTGCATCCGTTCCCTTGCAGAGCAAAGAGGGTTTGAAGCTGCTCGTGACTGGAGGGCCTCAAGCTCAAAAGTGGGTTGGAATCTGGCTTTTTGGGTCGGCAGCATGGGTATTCAGTATGGTGATACTAGGTGGTGTTACTCGTTTGACTCGTTCCGGTCTTTCCATGACTGATTGGAAATTTACCGGTGGCCTTCCTCCTCTGTCTGATGAGGAGTGGTTGCTGGAGTTCGAGAAATATAAGCAGTCTCCTGAGTACAAACGGTATGGTCAAGCACAGTTTTGAATTGCGTCTAGGAGTTCTGAATCAAAAAATGATATCACTGTGGATGGATTACTTGAAAAGTAAATTTGTTGTCTCAATTTGTGTAATGTTCTTCCTATTAACACTGCAGCTTACGATGCCCAATTGTTTAGGCTACTGTCTTTTTCAAGTTTTACACATATTCAGGGAGAGAATGGCTTCTGTATCATACTATGAAGTTTCAATTCCATTTATTCTTTGGTTGTTCGAACACTTCATTGTTAAATGCTAGCATAAATAAAACAGAGCTGCTATTTCAGTTCAAATTGAATTTACATTTGATCCATGCTTTCTGACATTGCTTGGCTAATGTAATCTCCTGCAGTGTAAACAGAGGGATGAGTATTGAAGATTTCAAATTTATCTACTGGATGGAGTATGCCCATCGGATGTGGGGAAGGGGTCTGGGAATCATGTTTGCTTTGCCATTTTCGTACTTCCTTCGAAAGGGATACATCACTCTACGCCTTGGGCTGAAACTCTCCAGTCTTTTCGCTCTTGGTGCTGGGCAGGGTCTAATTGGCTGGTGGATGGTTAAAAGTGGTCTAGGAGTAGGTGGCACTTTCATATGTTCATTTGTATCTCAGCATGCCATTATCTTTAAGTACTTTCATTCTCTTCATTTTAATTAGGAGCCGCCATCTGAATATGCTCAACCAAGGGTGAGTCCATATCGTCTTGCGGCTCACCTAACTTCAGCCTTTGCCATTTACTGCGGCCTTTTCTGGACTGCTCTTTCCGTCATTATGCCAGAGCCACCTGCCGAATCAATAGCTTGGGTTGGTGGGGCGGCAAAAGTTAAGAGACTTGCCCTTCCTTTAAGCTTGCTGGTTGGTGTTACAGCCATCTCTGGAGCCTTTGTTGCAGGAAATGATGCTGTATGTAACTTCACTTTCTACTTCAATATTTCTCTTTAAAAACATGAAAATAGATGATATAGGGTTTCTTTTTCTGCTATCATAACATAGGATGGCCTCATATGCTTACTGCCAGGGACATGCATTTAATACTTTTCCAAAGATGGGGGATACATGGATCCCTGATGATATTCTCGAAATGAAGCCACTAATTCGCAATTTCTTTGAGAACACGTCATTGGTGCAGGTATCTCTTTTTGATCACCAGGTTCATTTTTTTAGTGAATTCCCTTGAAAGTAACAGTTTATAGGATGGTTTTGGATTCTCTTCTAAGTAACAGCAGGTGTGGACTTGGGTTTTTCCCCTGGTTTATATGGTTCTTATGCAATCCCTCAAAGATGACTGTAAAAGTCATGATAGAGATCGTGCAAGAATAACTGATCTCAAAATTGATGAAGTCATTAACAACAACAGTCTGCTAGTTAGCAGTTGTCTGAAAACTTTTTTAGATTATTCAACGCATGATAAGGTCATGTCTATTGTCTTAAGATACTGGCATGTATGTATTGCACTACAACTACCATGTGTCGGAATTGTTCCAGTGTCACTTACAATGCACTGTCACGATAGAGATCATTGCTCAATGTGGTCTGCTGTTTGTAATTTTTTGCTCTCGAGAATAGTGCCATATGGGTCATGCTGTTTAATTGCTTCATCCATTGTCCTTGACTTACAGCTCGACCATCGCATTCTTGCAACCACCACTTTGGTTGCAATGGGCACTTTTTGGTGGTCAACCAGAAAGTTAGACATACATCCAGCAGTTCGATCATTGATTGGAAGTACTGTTGGCATGGCTGCTCTTCAGGTGACTTCCTTAGTTTGCTGCTCTCTCTTGTTTCTGACTAATATTTCCTTCCTCTGGTTTTTGAGTTCTTGTAAAAGAGCGGTCTTTGTCATCCTATGAATGCAGATTCTGAGTATTGCTTCTCTCTGCAGGTGACTTTAGGGGTGTCGACTCTTCTATCTTACGTGCCTGTTTCGCTAGGCACTGCACATCAAGCCGGGGCTCTGACCCTTCTTACCCTCATGCTCCTGCTAAATCACACTGTGCGTAAGCCCTCGCCGTCCCTCCTCAAATCTCTCCCTCATATCGTGAAGCCAACTGCATGACCATAGTCCGACAATTCTCGTAAGGCTATTATTTACCGTGTTTCGTCCTTGTGTTTCAACTATTACCCAAGTTTTACTCGAATGAAAGAGGATCCAGATCTTGTCCTGGTCCTTGGATGCTCTCCGAACAACTTGTGGTGTCATTGACCCATTGCCGTCTAGTCGCCTTCGATTCGCAACGCAACAAATTGTAATTTGAGGAAAGAACAATTTCATTATCATAGTATGGATTGGATAACATGAGCAACCGCTTGTACATTTCTACAGAAGTTGAGAGGTATTTGTGCAGGGTCAACAAATTTGACGTTTCAACACCAAATTGATAGATAAGTCTTCTAGTTAGCGTGGTAAATAGGAGTGATGTTTATGTCAAGTTTTAACGTGAAATGCAAGATCTAGACCGACTCATATGCTCGATTTTCAACTTTCAATTGAGCCATGGGAAACAAATAAATAAGAAAGGAGAACATATAATATATGATCTGCACTAGTCAAAACAAAATATTAAACTTAGATCTTAGCCATAAAAAACTCTATTTAATTTAATAACTCAGAGAATGTTCAAAGGGGGCCCTAAAATGGAACCCCCCATTTAGGTGCTGTATTTACTAATTGAACAGAAAAGGAAAGAGAACTTATAAAAATGATTATCAAGGACAAAAATAGAAAAAGGTTATGATAATGGTGTCAATTTTATTGAATTAACCTCATTAAAAATCCTGAATTAACTCAATCACACATTTACACTCGAGTAATTTCATCTCACGTAAAATGTCAATCTGGTGCATTGCGACATTTTGTCCCAAACTAACTATTATCTTGTGAAAATTCCAAAATCGATGTCCATGCCTCAATGAACCCTCTTTTAAAATACATACATGTTGACACCAATGAATTTTTTTTAGGTTGGCTTTGTCATTATCCACGTCAAATTAATCTTGCAATCGCCCGCCATGTCCATTGGCACGCGTGCATATTAACGAGATACTAGATGGAATTCTAACGGATTGTAGATTTGAGTCAAGGGTTGCGGCAGAAATTAGTTTTCGGACAAATGCATCGGTGGTGACCGGTTTGGGGATTTTCTTGTGAGACAAAAATTAGTTTGGAGTGAATACGTGGTGGAGTTTTCAGCTTGAGTCTTGAGTTTTTGCTGCTTTTTTCTTTTCCCTTTCTTTTTTTGAGCTATTAACCCAGCATCATATGCTCGAGGTGAGGAACATTCGCATGAAAATGCCTCTTGAATTCCTCGTGATCCCTCCCTCCCCATTGCCTTGCTCCCAAACGTAGCCTGGAAACGTCCGAATCGATACAAACTTGGTACCAGAGATTCGAGAGTTAGGATCAAGATTTGGCTCTAATTTAAATACTATCGATGGTCATTTTAATCCATGGGTGAGATCGTACACTTCGATGAGCCACCATGTCTTATAAGTATGTTTTATAGCCATTTGTTCCACCACTCCTAATGTTTCGGAAGTTTCACCACGGAAATCGTAAATAATGTGAGCATATCGCGTAATTAATTACAAAATCCGGTTTAAGAAATTAATTGGGGAAATAAATAAATAAATAAGGGAAAATAGAAGAAGAAGAAGAAATGCAATGCGTGTGACAACTGTGTGGAAACCTCAAGCCTAATGAGGTCCATTCACACTGTTTCTGTGCTTTTCTTTACTTTATCGTTGTTCCAGCTGAACATTGTTGAGATGGTGATGCAAACGAGAATGAAGAACATGCCGGTGAAGAAGAGATCCACGGTGTACTCGCTGAAGATTGTGCTGTGGCACTTGGTCGAGGTGATGGTAGAGTTGTTGCTTTCTACGGGGGAGGGTTGAAGGCTGGGATCATACTGATGGTGTGCACGAAATTGTCAAGAGGCTAATAATATTCAAGATGTGGACAATGAGGTTAATTTTAGTTTATTTTTGACACATGTTATGGTAATGTCAACAGTTATTTGTTGACAAAAAGATAGAGCTTTCGTTATAATTAAATATTGACACCAGCGTGAACACACAAATTGCATGATTTTTATATGTGAATCTAATCTGATTTATTTAAACTTATAAGAAAACAAATAAAATCTAAAAAAAATGAAAAATGTATTTAATAATATAATTGCCCAACACAACAGCTCACTCCTCCGCTCGCTACGTGTCTCCCCTAACCCGCCAAAAATCCTCGAGGCCTCTGTATTAATACCCGACGAGTTGATAACGCGCAAAACCATAAGAATTAGACCAACTATTACATAAACAAACTCTCAATAAACATCTCAAATTCTCAACCTTTTTCTATATGGAGTGGACCCGAGGACCGCCCATCTGCCGCAGCTCCACCGCCACCGTCTTGCTCCCCACCACCGTCCCCTCAGGCGACCTCTTCACTGTCAAGTCATGTTATGCATGCCAAAAATGTAAACAAACAATCAATACAAACCATTACTCCGTTTGAACTCATCACCTGCATTCATCTCTGAAGTCAAAAGAACTACAGAAAGACACTCTTTGAGCCTTCTTCTTCTTCTTCTTCTTCACAATCCTGCTAGCAAAAGCTCTCGAGAAGAGAAGAACAGCTGGGGGTTGCGCGGTTTGTCTTCAGTATCTTAGGTGAGTTCTTGTTTTCTGGGAAAAACCTATCATTTTTGCCAGTTAAGTTCTGAACGTTACGACCATAGGATGTTTCTCTCTCTCTCTGTAAGGGGAGGCAAAACAAAGAAACCTCAAAGTTCGTGGATTTTTGCAATTCTATCTGTCATTTTGTTCATGAAAAAAGAGAGAGATTGAAACTGTGAAATGGAGGAAATAAATTACGAAAAAAGTGATGTAGGTATCACCTAGAGGACGGTGAATTGGTGATTCTAACAAAGTTAGACTATAAATTGCAGAATTTAAAGAAGCACGTCAAATGAAACACTAATTCAAAATCTAAATAATATTCAATGTCAGATTATGAACACACGAATGCAATAAATTTTGTAATAAAGAATTTAGAGATAAAGAGAAACTGCACACGATGATTATATATAGTGGTTAGGCTTAAATTCAGCCTACATCGATTCTTTCACATTAATAGCCGATAGGCTGGTTTCTACTACATAAATCAATGAAGGCTTTACACATGTTTACAATCGCACACTCTCACAGAGCAGCGTCTCAAAGATTAGACATTTATTTCTCAAGAACAAGTATGAATCTAAAAAACTCAAGTACTTTTGGATTTGTATATTCTAATCACTTCCAGCAAAAGTCACTATGGATATCCTTTTATACTCCTTCAAGCTCAAACTAGCCATTGCAAAGGTCTTCAAAGGATCGTTCTTCAATCGCTAATTGGACGTCATCAATCTTGATTAGAAGAGCCTGTATCTATAGAGATTTTGTAGCCGTTGGCATAGAATCTAAACCCTTCAGATTTAGTCAACCATACAACTCAATCTTCGATTTCCAAAAGTGGAATTCTTCAACTATGAAAATTATCTTGTCCTGTGAAAGGTAATATCCAATCAAGGGTATTTTATTAATCTGATTGTAGAATAATCTTATTAATCAAAGATTACAAACTTCTATGTATATATATATATATATATATATATATCTATATATCAAGGCCATAATAGACACATACCAACGTGGGACTTCAGAATCTGAATAAATATTTCATAGGAATTGAACAAATCTTCAGAGTCAAACTTTAGAAGTAGAAGCTATCCCTTGAATCTGAACAGATTAAGACATTGAACAAAAGCTTAGTAAAGTTCTTATTAATGCTTGCATATGAGTCTTCCTAGGAGGTGATTGTTGAAATCTTCCTAAGTGATTATCCATTCAATCTTAATAATAAGATGCAACCCCTTCTAAAGCAAATATGCGATGACTTTAAACTTTGAGTCCGAACACCAATTTGGATCAATAGCAGCTTCTTCATTCATATGTTATACCTATGATAAAACATTTAGTGCAATTAATCAGATTCTAATTAATAAGGAACAATTTTGTCAGAATCAACATATTCAAAAGGAGATTTTTTTTCAATAATCTCCCCCTTTTTGATGATAACAAAACTTCCTAAACACAATTGAGATTGAAAGAAATTGAACAGGATTTAGGTTCGAGAAAGTTCTCATTGGATATGTACACACACGATTAAGAATATAAGAAACTTTAAGACAAGTACCGTGAAACTGATTCTGCATTATAAATCTGAATCACATGACAAATTAAAAAAATTTAGTATAGAAGAATATCAGTAACCTAAAACTGATTCTGAATTCTGAATCACATGGCAAATTAAAAAATTTAGTATAGAAGAATATCACTGTATCACCGTGTGTCGTTGTCATTCAAGCTCTTGCATTTCTTTTGATCTATAATCCCTGCGAGAATTAATAGGCAAGGGCAACTTCTCCCCCATTTTGTCATTAGCAACAAAGGTAATTACGCAAAATAATACGTCTCCAAAAAAACATAGGGATATTATTGTAAGATCAACTTCACTATTAGACCATAATAAGGCCGTGATAGTATGGTTAATAAAACAAAATAAAACACCAACAAGCCAGAGTCTGAAAAACATAAAAAAGAAACGAAACAACCACAAAAAATTCAAGAAAAAAATATTTTTTAAACAGAGGGTAGAAGGTTTGGATCGTTTTTGGATTAATCAGAAGCACCATTTGCCTCATTTCCATCCTCCTTTGGAGCACCTTCAGCTTCATCTTGGTTAGCCCCACTTGTACTAGCAACTGTAGATATAAAATTTCTTAGGCTAAGTAGTTTAGGAACATTACGAACAATCATTTCTTCATGAATGAGAGTGTAAGTGCCCAAATTGCTCATTTCAACACAAAATAACTAGAGATATTTCGTAATCAACTCTTTCAAATGTGTTCATTTGCTGCATAACTTCCTTCTCGAGCAAGTTCAACCTCTACATCACTTCTTTATGTAGAAGTTCCATGTTTTTCTGAACATAGAAACAATAAGCATTGGTATCTGTCAGCTCTTTGATGAAGGCATTTATAGTCTCTTCTGGAAAAAGTCTACGAATAAGCGTTTTAGGGTGTGCATGATAACACTTCTGCTCCAAAATCAACTTTTGATCAGAAGTTGATTTTTCAACTTCTACTCAGAAGTAGAAGTTAATTTTTTCACTTCTGCTCCAGAAGTTAATTTCTAATGAGAGAAATTCATTTGGTGATGGTTGAAAATTTATACTTCAGAAACATTATTAATGCAAAATATTTTATAAAAAATTATTCTCAACAGCCAAAAAATTTCTACTTCATTTTTAAATATTTTAAATTTTTAAAAAAATTTTATTATTAAAAAGTATTATTTATTTTTTAAAATAAAAAAATATTATTTATTTTTACTTCGAGCGGCTGAAGACGGCAATGGCCGGTAAAGGTCGATGGTAGATTGAGGCAGCAAGTGACGAGGTGGTCGACGGTTGGTTGCGGGAGGCAGTAGTTGGTGGCGGCCAATAGTGGTCGCGGTTGGCGACAGCCGAAGGAGGTTGATGGTGGGCAGTGGTCGGTGGCGATGGTGGTCCGTGATGGTCGATGACGGTCGGCGATAGGGGTGATCAACGGCTGGAGATGGTCACATGTAGTGATGGGCAGTGGTCAGTGACGATAGTGATCAGTAGTGGGTGGCATTGGACGGCAGTGGTGTGGACGGTGGTCGGTGGAGGTCAATGATGGGCAACGGCTGGTGGTGGTCGGCAGCGACGGTGGTTGGTGTTGACATTGATTTTTGACCAATTTTATTTTTAGAAATTTTTACAAAATCCATAAAAATTGAGAATTGAAAAATCAACTTTGGGGACCTCAGCCAAGCTTAGGGAACCAATTTTGAGCAAAAAATAATTTTCTTTATTTTTTTTTTGTAATTTTTATTTCAAAAATTCATAAAAAATTAATAAAAAGTGAGCAAATTGAAAAATCAACTTTGGGAACCTTGGTTTGGCCTAGGGAACCAACTTTGAGCAAAAAATAATTTTCCTTATTTTTGCATTTCTCTGTATTTTATTTCCAAAAATTCATAAAAAAAATTAATAAAAATGAGAAAATTGCAAAATCAACTTTGGGGACCTTGGGCCAACCTAGGGAACCAATTTTGAGCAAAAACTAATTTTCCTTATTTTTTGCATTTTTAATATTTTCAGAAATTAGAAAAATACCAAAAAATAATAAAAAAATAGTATTTGAAGCTAAATTACCAAAAAATATTAAATATTTTTAATTTAATTTTTCCTTCATTTTTATTGAATAAATTTTGAAAATTTTAGTCTAGAATTTAGAGTTTCTTTGTTAATTTCATTTTCTAATTATTTAAATAATTTCTAGAAATTCCATTTTAGCTCTATAATTTTCCAAATTTCCATTTGGAGTCGTGTCATCCTCCTCTATTTTTCAAATTAAAATCCAGTCCAAATACCCTCAGAATTGTCCAATTTCGCTAAAAAGGACCAGAATGTAATTTTTGATTTTTCAAATTAGTTCCTAAAATCACTAAAATGCTTTTTCTAGGGACTTTGAAAAAAGGGCGATGTCAGCCCTAGATTTTGACCTCCTGAATCCATTGGTGGCATCAATTTTTTCAAGAAAGGCCATCTAGGGTTTGGATTTTGCAAAAAAAGCCCTCGGGTCAAATTTTAAAATTGGGTTTCTAGGTCAATTCTTGGAATTCATGGCATGAAAACCCATTTTCCTAATGTATTTCATGTCGTAGAATTCAATTTTCGGATTTAATTCGAAAAATTTTGGGTCTAGGCGTGTTAATTTGAAAAATAAGCAATTCGGGTCAGTCGGGTCGGATTAGATCCGACCCGACTCGACCCGTTTGCCATCGTCTTCCCCAAATGAAGGATTCGCAGAGAGAAGGGAAAATTGAATGGATTTGGTGCGATTCTCGAACGGAAGATTTGGGAGATCTTGATCGAAAGACTCATCTTGGAGTTGAAATGATCCATTTAGCTGTCTGTGAGATGATTCTTTTCCTTCTCTACCATTCTTTCTTTCTCCTCAATAGTCTTTCTTCTCTTTGCTGATCTTTCTGCCCCTTTAGAATGATTTTCTAGCTCAATCCTCACAAGATCTTTGCTCTTATTGACCCATCAATTTTCTATGAGTCTAAAGCCCGCCTTCTAAAGCATGACTTCTCCAACCACCATAATAGGTGTTTGAGCAATGACAACTCAAAGGGGAAGAAGTACCTTATGATACTTGAAGATCAGAGACACAAGACCTGCATAAGGTAATTGCCTCTTGACTTTATGGAGAGTTCTGTATATATCCAGAAGAACTATGTGTGCAAAGAGAATCGCAGTTGGTTGCCGAGGACCACATCAGCTTTGCCTCATACTTTGATATGTGTGTCTTTGAGGATGGCTTTGGTCACAAACACTCAATCACAATCTTGTGCAGTACAACACCTTCAAGGGAAAATTATTGTAGGAAAAATGAGCCTTTGAATCTCTTGAGAAATTTTCTTTTCTAGTGAGATCTATAAGCAGCTTCAGGTTGAATATCTATGGGCTTAAGTTGGCTTTCCTTCACTTCCATGATTTAGACAATCAGTTACATGCAGAGTGTATCGCGTCTCTCCAATACAACAAGAAAAGAATTAGGTCTAGCAAAAGCAAGTGAGGAATAGAAGTAGGTAACCAGATTAGGGTCAATAGTTGCCCTAAGGTGAGAAATCTCTCATTCTTATTTTCTCAATGTGCTTATGAACAGGGATACCAACATTATCAAGGTACTTGATATCAATCACTTTGTGAGGCATTACTGCATGCTTCTTGCATATGAAAAGATTTTTGTGCTATTTTCATCCTTGACAAGGTTAATCTCTCTTAAAGTTCTTGAATACAATATAATCATCTTCCTCGAACTTTCCATTTGTTTCAACAACAATGTCTTCCTATACAGTTCTCTAATAAACAATAGATTTTTAGGGAGTTCTTGTAGGCTTAGTATTCAAGTTTACCAACCTTTTCCTTCCCTTTTCTCAACATAGTTTCTTTTGCACTAGAATCAAGAGGGGTAAGAATTCTAATAGGTAAGTTCATAGTAGTGACAAAATCTTCTCAAAGGAAAACTTATAAATATTCAACAATTGCAGAAACTAAATCCTCTCCAGAACCCTTCTCCTTTAGAGCATCAAACAAGGGCTTAATGGCTAAAGCCCTAGTGACTTTCACATTAGTTTTAGAATCATACAAACCTGAGTTTGGGTGTACAATGTCTCTATCCTTTGATGATCTAAGCCACAGATTTCAATAGGGGTCGTGTCTCCATGAACCTTAGACTTATTCATTACTAGTCAAGAAGATTTCTGTTATCGTCAACTTTCACTAGTAGTTTTCTTCACATGGGAGGTGCTTTTGGGAGTAATGGTGAAAAGAAAGAGATTTGGCAAAGAGGAACGAGAAATTTCTTAGAAAGAGATAGAGAATTGAGTCTATGAGTTCTCGAGAAAGTTAGGATTTGAGAGAGAAACTGTAGCGGTTAAGAAGAAATAGGCCACTTTGAAAAGGAAGGTGATGGTTCATATACTTAGAAAGAATATTTGAAAAAGATTTAAAAACTATAAAACGGTAATTTTTTAAAATAAAATCAATTTAAAATAAAATCCAAAGGAAATTAACAAAGATGATATATTGACTCAATCATTCAACATATGTTTAGATACGTATAACATACCTTAAGTCCTTGCTAAGAATGATTCTTGAATTATAGCCCAAAAACTAACCTGTGCTTCTGATAAAATTTCTGAGTCGTGCTTTTGAATAATAATAATGTACCTGTTACTGAAACCTCTCTAGATAAAGGGTTATTACTACTAATTCATTTAGAATATAATTGAATGCATCTTTATCAGAGGGTTTTGTGAATATATCAACAAGTTAAATTTTAGTATCATTCTAAACATGTCTCATGGATAAAGTGATCACTTGACTTTCGATATATTTTGCTCTTGAATTGTAGGATTGGATTCTTGGTCCAGTTTATTACCCTTATATTGTCGCATTTTATCTCCACATTGTGTGTTTTCAACATCGTATCTCTAAGCTATTGCTTCACCACGTAATCTGAGTACAACAACTTCAAGAGATACATAGTATGCTTCTGTTGTGGAAAGAGAGATGTACTTTGCTTCTTAAAAATATCATAAGACTAGAGTACTTCCCATGAGTTAGCACATTCTAGAGTACTTTTTCTATCAATTTTGCATCTAGTGAGATCTGTATCTGAATACCCTTCAGATAAATTCAAATCTTTGGAATATCATAGCCCTATGTCACGCCCCGAACCCCGCGGGCCCGCGACACCCTCGGCTCATACAACGAATCTGCGTGCACCTGGCCTACGATCAGCGACGGCCCAGGATGTCCATTGCGGCCAGACGACGCTTCGGGCAACCATAACCTGTGGAAGCGAGCCTCCTATCCATACATGCGTGCATACGATAATGGGGTAGCACATTCGAGAAGGAATACACATACAAAACATCATTATATATATATATATATCTATATATATATATACACACACACACACACACACAAAGCGTTAGGTACAGACCCCAAAAGAAAGTGTACACCGTACGGTCCAAAATCCTACGCTCACAACCTTGACCTAGACTCGACACAAGTACGGTCACTCCTGCGGCTCCTCCTCGGGGTCGTGTCCCGCCATGGTCGTCCTCCTGGTCTGGATCTGCATCTATATTTCCTCGCCCTCCTCGTGCCGTCGATCTCCATGCGACTTGGGACGGCAGCTCTCCATCGGGGTCGGGGTCCACCACCTCACCTCCATATGCAGCTGGTCGAAGAGGAGTCCAGGGTCATCCTCCTCAGTATGGGGACATCGCCGCGAGGGGTCCCTCAAAACCAAACTCGCCCTCCTCTCATTCAGGCCTCGAATCTATAGGGAACAAAAAGAGGGTTGCCCTGATCCACCCATATGGTGGTCAGTCGCCGCTGCCAAAGGTAGCGTCCTCGTCCACTGCTCGGTGACCTCGGTCTCTATCTGCACGGGTAGTCCAAAAAACGTAGGGGGTGCGGGCCATCACTAGCGTCCGAGATCTGTAACATGGCAACCACGCCAGTGAGTCGAGGACTCAGCAAGCTCACCACTAATCCTAGCGTAGGATAGAGTATACTAGTGGGATCGGCCCTATCCGATGGTCTAGGGTCTCTGGTCACTCCTTCGGGCACTTTCCCTCCTATGGGTACCGACCTCAGAGTACGAATAATCAGACACGTGGTAGTAAAATCACATGAATATCGTGTAACAAACGGGCATCAACAGTCAATACATCACTCAACAACAATAACCAGAACGACTCAGAGTAGGCCACGCCTCAACTGATTCCATTGGATCCCGCCCGCGTCTCTACGCATCAGGCTCGTGCTCAACCCGCTTGTGGTACCCTCCAGGTTGGCACAGGCTTATCTCTCCTCTCCCGCGTAAAAACGCATCGGGCCAACCTCCCAACTGTCGCTCCATTCCCCCGTAGACACGCATCAGGGCCGCCACCTAGCTTTATCGCTCATTCCCCGCGTAACCGAACGCATCAGGGCCATCCCACACCCTTGTCACTCCTCTCAGTGACACATCCATGCTCACATCATACGCACTCAGACATTTCAAATAACATACAACATAGAGCAGGCATTCACGAGGAGTCACCGTGGACAAGGGCATAGCAGTTCAAAGTAACTATCTGAATCACATTCTGCTATCAAGCTAACTGCATGAGGTTCCGTCATAAATCAGTTAAGTGCTCTACAACGTGATCTCAGTCTATGGTCTAATTAGGTATCCCATATAATTTCGCCGAAGACCCCCCCCTCAAATCCCCATCACGAAGTATCCCATAATTTCAATGGTAATACCCCTTATATTTTTGGAACATTAATTGCGGGGTCCCGTCTTGTAGGCCCATTGCCCCTGGCCATAAAACACATCTTATTGCTAACCTCTGGCCCATCCTCAGGCCCACAATCACTCCATTAGGATGCCCCTTGGGTTTTTAAACAATTAGCTTGCAGCCCAAACTATAACTAAAACTAACTAAAAGACTAATACATGAAACTAAAAAAACAACAAAACATAGTATAGAATAGGGGGGGGGGGGGAAACAACTAAAAAAAACTAAATATAAACTAAGTACTAAAAAAAAAAGAAACAAAAAAAAAAGGAGGAGGGACCGAGAGAGGGTAAGACCCTAATTAAATATATAAATAAAACTAATCTAAAACGGGAACTATACAACAAACTAAACAAATAGAACTAAAGAAACTAACGTACAAGAAATTTACAAACTAAAAACAAAACAAATATGAGAAGCTAGACCAATTAACAGAGCAAGTAGACTAAAGAAGACTAAAAGTATACACAAGAAAAAACCTAACGGTAAAAAAACACTAACTAACTAGCAGGGGCAAGCCCAAACTAAAAGCTCAACTAAGTAAAAAAAAAAATAGTAACTACTAAAACACAAAAAAATGAAAAGAAAAAAAATAAAACTAAACGAAAACAACAAAAAAGAAACCAAAGAAAACTAAGTAAAACTGAGACTAACGACAAGTAAACTAAATGGAAGAACAAAACAGTAGCTTTCAAGCCCACACTAAAAAACGACGACTAACACTCCCTAAGATAAAACAAAAACCTATACAAAATCTATAAAAAAAATCACACAAACTAAACAAAAAAAAAAAAAGCTATAAGAAAACTAATAAAACCTAGAACGTAAACTAATAACTATAAAAACACCGAATAAAAAAAAATAAAATAAAAACTAAGTACTAAAAGAGTTAATAAAGAAACTACCTAACTAATAAGTTATAGAATAATACTAAAACTATCTACTACTGAAAAAACTACACTAGAAAACAGTAAAAAAAAAAAACTAATCGGACTAAAAGCACAAAAAGAAAAAACAACAAAGCAACTAAAATCAGAGACTACTAAAAAACTAAACAATCCTAACTAAAACTAAAACAAAACTACAAAAAACTAAGCTAAAACAACTACTAAAAAATAAAAAACAAAAATAAACACAACTAGTACTAAAAACTAAAAAAAACAGAAGCTAGGAAATAAAACGGAACCAACTAAAAACAAACACTACAAACAAAAATACTATAAACTAAACAAACTAAAACACTAGACTAAAGACTCACGAAATAAAAAACTAATTGCAAAACTAAAAAAAAAAGAAAAAATAAACTAAACTATAACCCTAAAAACAGTTCATCCTAAAACAACAGTTAAAGAACTAGCACTGAAAAAAAAAATAGTACACCCCCAAAAAACGAACTACTAATAAAGAAAAAGATAAAATAATAGAAATTAGAGGAAAAAACAAGTACAGTAAACAAAAAACTCAGCTAGCAACTAATAAACTAAAAGTAAAAACAACCGGTAAGTAACAAAACTAAAAAAAAAAACGCGCAAACTAAAACTAACATACACACGAAAACAAAAAAAAAACACTACAGCAATAAAATTAACGACACTTAAACTAACGACAACTAAAAAATAACAAAAAATAGCAAAGAAAAACACCACCAAACTAAAACAAAGCTAAAATGTTACTAGTACGTCAATAAGTAAACTAAACAACAAACTAGACTACTAAAAAACAAAACTATAATAAAATAAAAAAGTACTAAACTAAAAAAAAGACACTAA
>JAGVVM010000379.1:0-39573 GCA_019149425.1 Psidium friedrichsthalianum | reverse complement strand
TAGATATGCTGATGAAGTCGTCAGATTAAAGGGAAGGAAGTCGCCAAAGAAAGAAGGTGATGGCCCTAATCTCTCTACCTTTCTGTATCATTCTTCTCCATATCTTTTTTTTGTAACGTGTACCAGTTGCATTTGTTCACCTTGGAAAGTAATCCGTTAAGTTCTGCTTGGTAATTTTATTTCAAAACAACTATTCTTCGATTGTGTTCATCCTCCATTTGCTTGATGACATGGCACTGATGCAACTTTTAATTGATTTCTCCGTT
Organism: Psidium friedrichsthalianum; assembly: GCA_019149425.1. Lineage (NCBI taxonomy): Eukaryota > Viridiplantae > Streptophyta > Magnoliopsida > Myrtales > Myrtaceae > Psidium > Psidium friedrichsthalianum. The sequence continues at coordinate 39,307 of JAGVVM010000379.1, read as the reverse complement.
ACTCTCAGCCTTGGTGGGGATTTATCCAGTGAGTTCCTCGTCTAATGGGAGGATAACCGAAAGCGATATGAGAAAAATGTTTGGTTCGACTGCAAGTCCCAGATTTTTGGTGATGCCCCCGAAAAGGCCACCCTCATCTTCTTGCTTCCACTTCTGTGTTCAGTCCTCTCTCCGATGCCCTGTCATCCCCCCTCCCCCCTGTGGTCTTCATCATTTTTTATTCTGGTATCCTTCTTCCCTCGTCGTCTTGGCCTGTGTCCCCCCTTTCTCTTTTTCTTTGCCTGGCCTTTACAGAGTACTCGTAGCGCATTACAGCACTGGTTGGCAGGGTTCGATGGAACAACTAGACCCTAGTTGATTATTAATTCTTGGTAATCGTCCCAATAAATCCCCACCCGAGACGAGAGTAACGGAATCATTAAGTTGCATCCGTGCCACGTTATCCACAGCAACATGTGTGGATGAGACGATGAGATAGTCCTCCTGAAAAAAAAAAAAAAATAAATTACCAAGCAGACACCTTAACGGATTCCTTTCAGGTGAACAAATGCAATCGGTACAAAAGTAAAAAAAACCTTTAAGATTTAATTGGCAAGTCATAAAACTTTTAGGACTGAATGACATCGGTAAAAGTTTTAAATATTGAACTGGCAAAATGTAACAGTTTTTTGAAGACTTTTTTTTTTTTTTTACACTTTTCCCCATTTGCGGTGGCCAAAACATGGGTAATTTTGTTCACAAGTCTTGGTACAAACTAACAAAACCCTCAAAAAAAAAAAAAAAAGGGATTCCAAATTCTCATGTTTCTTCTTCCTTGTCCATTTGGTTGCGGTTCCGTGAGTACATTTTAATTACTTTAGAAATCTCCTTTTGAGACTCTTGTTCATATTCTTTTTATGTCTTCGGGCAGTAGAATGCCGGCATACCAAAAGTATCCTTGATCTAACGATGCACGAGGAACTCATATTACATTCGTATTACACACTTTTGAACAAGGAAGCAGGGCCTTTGCGCACCTAATACTGGTACACCTTCATGACCGGTCTCCTCGACATGGTGTTCTAGTTCCTAGTCCATATGGACGCATCAATCAACTCGAGCTTGGCCACCTTGGTCGTACCCTCCGTGATGAAAAGAACCTTGAGCTCTTCCTTTAACCTTGTGGACTTCTCGGTTAATTCATCCTCCCTAGGCACATGGAAAAACTCAGAAAAATGAGTCTTGTTGTCAAGTTTATTGCAAGAGATGGAGTTTGCCTCTTTTATTGAAAAGAGGTGGATTGCTTTTGCCCCTCTGCTCCTGGACGAAGAAGTTTGGAAGCCTTCAACGAGAAATCCCTAGGATGGATAAATGGCTTCAACAGTAGTTTGAATCGGAGAACTCTCACGTCCAGGGAAGAAAAAGTGCCAGAACCTGTGGTCTGACTTGGAAATCCCTAAGCGCCTGTCATTTTCGAATCTTTGTCAGCCGAAAGCTGTCCTCGGTGGTAGAGGAGGCCATTTCATTGCAGAAGAGCTACACTGCTATGGAACCCAGAGAAAAAAGCAAATTGCTAGAAACCGGAACTCTCAACCTGGGAAGGTACCGTTAGAGAGCGGTGCGGTGAAGTGTTGTGTGAGTAGGGAACAGTATCTTTGTCGGCTTAGAAACAATTCCTTGGAAAGTGCTGGTTAAAGGGCTAAAGCGATTCGACAAAAAAAAGAAGAAGAAGAAGAAGGGCTATGCGAAATTTTCCCGAGAAAGGCAATTGGGACGTTAAATTCAATGAGGACGGCTCTCTGGTGAAGGTGGAAGGATTGACGGGGCGAGATGTTGCTGTCCTACCATTCGCTTTCTTGTAAAAGTTTCGTGATGGTTCCTTCTTATGTACAAGAAGAGCTACCTCTTTCGTCGTGCAGAATGCTTCGAAAAAGAAGCAGAAAAATCTCAAGGGCTTCTTTGCAGCATACTCTGTGGTCTGGGATTTACATGACGATGTGTTCCTCTGTTTTCTTCCATAGCATAAGGCTCTCCCCAACGAAATGTCAAGAATTCCTGATTTTTTTTTTTTTTTTTGCCCAGAAAATACGGTTCGTTTCTTCAGATTTGAAGCCAAAAGGCACAGTTTATTGTGTAAACTGAATCGATTAGAACATTGGCCCCAAGTGCCAGAAAGCCTCTTTTTAGTTCAATGGTTTGAATTTATCCTTTTTCTCTTGCTCCTTTATTGAGTTTGAGAGTTACAAGTTCATTATTCAATTTTGCAGAAGCAGCAAAATGCGATAAAAAATGGAATCATCAAGCATTCTCGTTCTGTAAAGGCACGCAGGACACATCTTTACAATTATTTATGGAAAATGAAGAGAAGCAGATCTGTTCCTCTATGAAGTTGAGCTATCATTGGCAAATACAAGCTTTCTTTTTTTTTTTTTTTTTTCCTTCTTCTTCTCAGAACAAATGTTGCTGCCTTTCGCATTTTTTATGACGCGAAGCTCTCTGGGCATAAACCGAAGAACTAGCTGGAGCGACAATGCGTTGGTTTGGCGATTTTAAAGTTGTTTAGCTCGAAGTGTTGTCATTTGCCTCCATCTGTCAAGGCTAATCGCACACTTCTAAGCTCTAATCGCAAACTTCACCTATTAAAAGAGATCAGTTAAAACAAAAGAGAGATTTCATCACCAACTCTGAAGTCGGCTCCTCATTCTCTCTAATCTCGCGAGCTTAGCTGTTCATCAGCCCTCTTACTCTCACTCCTTCGACTCTCTCGGTCTCTCTCGATCACGATAGTCTTGGACCTTGCTAAGAAGATGGTATCGTTTTTTCAGCCAATAACGGTCCAATTGTGACCACAAAAAGCTTTTTCGAAGAATGGGCTAACTGTAGCCCTTTTGGAAATTAGGGAAAATTCCTAAAAAAAGACCCCGAAATCTCTCACAATTCTTAAATAAGGAACTCAAGTGAACCTTATTTTCAAATAAGGACTTTAGTGGCATAGTATGTTTCAAAATAATAACATGAGTGGCCATAGAGTTTCAAAAAAGTATAGTCCTAAAGGGCATTTTCGTCATTTCCTATTTTGATTTTTTATGTTTTTTTTTTTACTTTCGCTATTTTTTACAAAAAAAAAAATCAAAACCAGCACACACAATTGGGAGGGGCAGCCCACTCGCGCTATGTGCCTGTCTTTTTTTTTCCTTAATTTTTTAAAAAGGAAAAGAAAAGTCTAACAAAAAAATCAAATAGAAAAAGACAAAAAATGCCCTTGAAATCACGCCCTTTTTTTGAAATTTTAGGCTATTTTAGGCTTTTATTTGAAACAACATTTACTTCAGACTATTGTTTTGAGAAAATGAGGACACTTCAGACCCTTATTTAAAATAAAATTCACTTGAGGCCCTATTTGAAAATTTGAAAGGACTTCGAGCCCTTTTTGGAATTTTCTCTTTTAGGACCTTGCTAAGAAGATGGTACCATTTTTTCGGTCAATAACAGTGCAGTTGTGACCACAAAAAGCTTTTTCAAAGAATGGGCTAACTGGAGTACTTAAATGAGATTATTACCGTATTGTCTTATGTTCTATGACATTTTCAATAGCTATGACCTTGTACAATTGCAAGAAATTGATACTTTTCCATATGTTCAAAAATTAGTCCTCTCATTGCGAAAAAGAAGGTTCACCAGTCTCTTATTAGCATTAACCACACACAAGTAGATGGTGCTTGAGCATCGTATTTTAGTTGTTTAACTATCAAAATATTACACTTCTCTTGGGTTGGACATGCTTAAAACATTTCCCTTTTTTATTTATTTATATGAAGTTCCTCTTATAGTAATTGGATTGATGACGACATATTACAAGATCAGTTGAGAAAAATAATTAAAATTAAAGATGCTAATGACGAAGAGACCATGACAATAAGAGATAAGGTTGATATCTTAAATGCATATAGAGTTTAACTTTTATAAATTCATGCATTTTGTAATATTTATACCAGAAAATTATAATTATATTTTATATTAGATTTTTAAACTCGTATAAAGTAAAGAATAGAAAGTGTAGTTCTTTTATAATGTGATTGAAGATTGAAGTACCAAAAATAAAATAGAAGAATAAGATCAACTAAATATCGTTTCATAGTAGTGACTATTTTAATTTTGGATTTTTTCCGTTTAACTTACTTCTATCAAATTTTATTATTTATAAAATTGATTTTTCAAGAAATCGAACAAAAGGTTGGCGTTAACTGCCTTGCACGCCTTTTTTCTCTTTCTCCTCTCAACAATATTATTATCCTATATTATCACCACGATTTTCTCCCTACTTATGCATTCTATCTAGAAAGCGCCTTCCTTCTCTCTAGGATTTTTCGAGAGCATTTCACATGCACAATGGACATGAGCCAACTGACATCTGGTGCCTATGTTCATACGTTATCATGCCCTCCATATTTAGGCTGCTGGGGTATCGTGGTTAAAAGATAAAACTTGATAAGCATGGAACAGTAAATGACCAACCTTGTTGGCATGATCTTCTACTATATATGTATTTGTACTTTATAAGTAAGACTTACAAGCATCCATACTCAAAACTATCAAGAACGCATTTTGTTAGAGTGTCGAAAACTTATGGAGATTCGGCACTGAATTGGCGAAGGTGGATCAATCCAAGAATGATCCTCCACTAGTTGATTCGCCCATGGATCGGGCTCAAAATCTAGTTCAGATACACTAGATTTATCTTGTCGGTAGATAAGGACTCAAGTAATATTGAGCACAAAGTCATCTACGTGAGTACAACAATTTATTTAGCTTAGTATTTTTGGGACTCTCCGCTCATATGCTCTTTTATGTTTTCAGATAGTAAAACGCAATGCTGTTGCAGCCAGGCGAAATGCCGCGGCTAACCGGCTTTCAAGAATCGGTGGCCTTAATTAATGATGCACGAGGAGCTAGTTCCTATGAGCAAGCAAGGGGGACCATTTATAAGTTTTACTGCCGACTCACTTCCATAATCGCGTGAGCTCGCACGTAATGTCATCAGTCCTGATGCTGGCAATGGGATCACTTCTAGGAACATGTGAGAAACTTCTTCCGTTTCTAGTTGTAGAAGAGGTGGGGGTGGGAATAGCCAACTTTTCCTAAGAAGAGAAGGAAGATAGAGAACATGGATGGGAATAGCCCACTCTCGAATCAAGTGGCGATCTCGCTATTATAATTGATCTCATAAATCATTTGCATCTCTTCGTTTTCGTTTTGCTTCGAGTGATGTAAGTCAAGCGGCCTTGTAATTCTAAGTGTGACATTGTCAAGTCAGGCCTTTAGCCATGCGGTCAAACTTCTGATTCGATTTCTCTCTAAGAAGAAGATGCTCGTCCGAAGACAGTAATTGACAGGAAATCAACGGTTAGAATCGATATGTGTTCAATCGCCTCGTTTTTAATGTGCGAATCTCTCAACACAGGGTGTGGTTGTTGATCAATTCTGAGGCTGGGTGCTTCTAAATCTTTCTTCTAAAGCTCAAACCTATATATAGAACAAGATCATGCCAACTATGTTGATTGTTTACTTTCATCTTTCGACATGTCTCCTAATGGCCCACCATGAAAGCAAAACCAACGCGAGACCATAGCCCGGAGTTGCTCATGAATAGCGCGGCACAAGGAACGCTCTCAAAAAAACTTTAGAGAGAAGGTAGGCGCTTTCTAGAAAGAGTGTATAAATGAGAAGAAATTTAAGTGGTAATGTGTGTATAATGATTTGTCGAGGGGGAGAGAGACAAAAGTATAAGAAAGAGCTAAGTGCAATTGGCTGACCTTTTTGTCCTTTTTCCTTGAAATCGATTCCCATAAATAATAAAATTTGATAAAAGTAATTTTAAAGGAAAAAAAATACAAAATTATAAATCACCAAAATTAAAATAACCACAAATATGAAACGATACTCAGTTGATCTAATTTCCTCTATTTTAATTTTGTTTACTTTATCTTAAGTCTCATTTACCGCATTCATTGCTGACACAGTAATTGTCTCTTCTATTGCTTGTCAGCAACTCCTCATCGCCATCATCAATTACCTAGAGTGCCGACCAACCGCACTTAGGGAATTTTAACTCAATCCGAGCTAACGTTGGGGCAATTTTTGTGTCAATAGCAATTTATTGTATGTCTTTGAAAATATAACTCTTGCAAAAAAAAAAAAAAAAAACTTTCCCTAGTGATCTAGAACATTTTCCGCAAACTAGAAGGATTTTATACATTAAGCGACACAAAAAATTTAATGCATTTAGAATAATGTTAGCGTAGAACCTTCAAAAATTCTCTATTTCCTTTCATTATTTCATCATTGGGAAACGAGTGATATAGAATCCTAAAATTGATACCACCATTTGGATTCTCTATTATACGAATTAATGCCATATAAACTTTACAATTTTCAATACACTATTTCTCGTATTGGATACAATAAGTGCCTTTGAAATGCGAATATACCTAACCCTAATGTGTTTCTTTCTATCCTGGGCTAAGTCAATGCTTGTCAGATCCAGAGAGTGGAGCTTGAGGGTTGGCCCTGATTTCCCAGAAAGAGGAGGCCTCAGGCCCACAGGAAGCCAGCTCAAGCGATAAGCGTAGATGTGCTTGGGTAAAACTTGCTCTAAGTAATGATTTTTGACATGTAGAATTGCATTTTTTATTTTAAAATTAATTTATCACAAGAGTTATCTTAAATTTTGATATATCCAAATATCTATAATAGTAGAAATTTTCCCAAGTTTTCTTTCAGGTAGGTTAATAAATGCTTTTAGTAAATTGGCAAATCGTAAACATTACATTCTTGATTTCGCCCATGCATGTGTTAAAAGGTAAAGTCAATATGTATATCTATCATGTAGGTGAGGGCGTCCTTATAAGTTATAACTCATAGCCCAACAAAAAAATGTTAAAGGGGTAGATATATGCAAATCTAAACATGTGTGTCAAGACATCCACGAATATATTCTTTCTACAATATGTGAAAATTATTAACTCATTTTTATGATATGTGATTAATAAACCAGACTAGTTGTATAATTGAGATTACATGGGCAACACAATATTAAATTCTTGGGATCACGCCATGCTATCAAGGCCTCAATTCTCTTAATAAAAACCTTAAATTCTAGATTCAGTATAATTTTATTCTAAACTTTTTTTTCAAAAAAAAAATTTGTACAGTCACATTTTGCCCCATATTTTTTTCTGTAAAATAACACGAGTTCTAAATTGCCCAAACTTTTTTTGGGTCTTAAAGATCACAAAAACTTTAACTCTATTCTCAAATCTTTTCCTGAACTTTTTTTATTTAAAAAAAGTCAGAAACTTTCAATATAGTATCAAATTTGCTCCCCTTAACTCCCCGTCCAACTCAAAATTAGTTGTTTGATGTGGCATTTCCACGTCAGCGACAAGTCTCACGTCAATAACTAATCCACGTCAGCAAGGTGATGTGGAAAATATCTTTAAGGGGTGAATATAGTTCAGGTTGATCCGGTTCCTGGGCGGTTCAATGAAATTGGTAAAATGAAAAAATAAAAAAGTAAAGAAAATTAACTCATGCGCTTTAACTTGTTTAAATAAAGCATTAACTTGTAATTCAAAGCATGTATTTCCAGAATGGATTCTTTTAGGCCTGAAACGTTCATATAAGAATTCTGAGCTCATGAATTTGCCGTGACCAGCCACTTTTTCTATGCAAGTGTACACTGATTTCTTGTTCTTTCTATTGGCTCTCTGTCTTCAAAGCCACAGTACGTGCTCGAATTGAAAGTTGAATTTATCTTTTATATATGCTCATTTTTTTTTCTAGTCATATGATATCTTGGGTTCTTCTTTTTAAATTTGGATTGGAATGGTTCATAAAAAATTAAAAAAAGTGTCGATACAGTGGGTCGTGGCCCTCTCTCGACTCTAGCGAGGACCATAGGGCTGGCGACCTACCGACCATGGTTGTCGCCACCCACCGACAAGAGGGCAACCCCCTCCCACCTATATCTCTTTTTTTTTTACATTAATTTTTTAAAAAATTTTTAAGAAAATTGAAAAAGGAAAATAAATTATAAATAATATTTTAAAATACTAAATGACCAAAAATGCCCCTACCATAACTAAGTTAGGTCCTTTTTTGAGAATGTCACTCCAAACCTTATTTGAAACGATATCCAAACCCTTTAGACGCTTATTTGATATAATGAAGGTACTTCAAGCCCTCATTTGAAATAAGATCAACTTCAAACTTTTATTTGAAAAAATGAAGCATTTCAGGTTTTTTTTTTTGAAAATTTTCAGCATATCATTAAAAAGTTGGGACTAAATTGATTATAGTAAAAAGTTTAAAATTGAACTAGCATCCGTACAATAAATTCAGAAAATTTTTTGGTAATTTTTTTTCGATGTTTTAGAAAATTATGCCATGCTGTCAATTGGAAGAGACGCTGCAACTAAACCTAATATCTCGCAGCTGCAGTCATCGAATTACCGTCGCAATTGAAAAATGCACGTATGCGTACGAGGTGCCAGTGTACCACATTGATTCCTTGGACCATAAAACCTAACGTGGGCCCTACACGATGTGGACTTAGCCTTGTCCTAAAAGTGATCGATCATTGATGTGGGGTCCCAACTTGTGCGTGGGATTCTATTCTCCACATATGGATCGAACATCTAGGGTTCGGATCGCGACAATTGACGTGGCCTAATCACACATGGTTCATCGACCGGCTCTCCTAACGCACACGGGTCAACATAATTATGGAACGGCGAACCTAAATAAGCCCTATCATTGCTAGCATCAACTATCGACCAAGCGCTAACGGTATGATCAATTAAGAAAGCGTCGACGCCTAACCAAATTAATGGTGTGTTCATTGAGCAAAAGAATTTCTTCGAATTGATTTTCTAAATTTTGCGTGTTTGGTCCGTTGAATATGATAAATCAAAGAAACTACTTACTACAAAAGAAATAAGAGAAAATTTCAAATAAGAGGACTTGAAATGTACAATTTTTTTTAATTAAAGTTTGAATTGAACTTTATTTCAATAAAAACCTAAAGTATTCTCATTGTATAAAATAAGGGCTTGATCAAGAGCATTTCGAACTTTTTTATTTTTTTTTTATTTTGCTCTTTTTCCATTTTTCCAATTTTTTTCTTTCCTTTTCGCTAGAGAGGGCTGGTTGAGGGCCACGCTCCTCGACACAGGAAAGGCCAATGAGGGACGGCCTAGCCTTGCCCAATTGCAACCTCACTTGGGCGAGATCCCGCCACAGGCAAGGGTTGCCTCACTTGTGACAGCGAGGGTAGCCTTGCAAAATCTAGGCAGGCTCTCATCGGCCACAAGCAATGCCTATGAGGGCCTGGGCAAGGCGACCCTTGCCCGCGATTGGCCCTATTTGGGCAAGGCGAGGCTATCCTTCACCGACCTCTCCAGTGGCTGGCGAGGGCCAGTCCTTTCCACATCAGCCACCGCGCGAAGAAAAGAAGAAAACAATGAAAAAAATTTATAAATTATAAATTGAAAATGCCTTTGAATAGGTCTTTATTTGAAACAATGAGGGCAGCATTTCATACATTTATTTGAAATAATATCAATTTCAACATTTACTATTAGAAAATGAGGGCCATTATTTGAAATTTTTCAAGAAAAATATATGCAACCCCAAAGTTAGGAAAATAGATTCCCTAACCTAAAAAGGGAATTTTTTTTTTGGAAAAGCATTTTCAAAAAAAATTTCCAAAATGGTCCATTTGTTTTCACTAAAAACTTAATGATAAAGGAAAATATTTCCATAGAAATGAGTTGATTTGTTTTCATTTGCTTGCTGATATACGAAAAAATTATCTCCATTTTGCTAGAAAGGAAAGTCATTTTTTCTTGATTTAAGCTCGTTATTTCAGTCCATGAAAAATATTTGATGAAAATATTTTAATTTATCGCCATCCAAACATTGCAAAATCGAAAAGCAACTTATGGGAAACAAATTTTCCCTCAAAGACGACGGACCGTAATCGCCCCCTTCTATTTTCCGAAGGAGAGGTTGTTTTCGTAACGGTGACCGGGCTACGGGTGAGGGCACGTGGAATAGTCGGTGCAATTCTAAAAACCAAGATCGAGTCGGTATACCATTTCTTCTTGTTTTCTCAAAAGGGATTAGATGATTCCTGCGATCGGCATCAGAAACACGTTCCTCTTGTCCTGTAATAGCGCCTTTGTGCCAGAAAACGACCGTCCACGGGGTATAATATACGGTCGGGTTTATGAAATTCAGTGACGATCTTATCGCAATCGTTCGAGAACGAAAGGCTCTTGGGTGTCGTAAACTCATGACTTTGTCGGGTCGACATCAGATAACATATAATAGTTCTAGAACGAGGGTGAGTATCTGGAACGAGATTAGACATCTAATCATTGAGATTTTGCTTGAACAACTACCGTGCACGTAATATATATTTGCTAGGACCTTACATTCCGGCGTCCAATTGGGTTTTGACATGAATATTGAAAGAATATTCTTGATTGAATAAGATATTAGGGTTTGGGAGGTGGGGGTGGTAATTAATAGTTTGGTGGGTTGGAGACCTCTCTGCGCTCCATGTTTCCACCGATGGCCCAATGACTATAGTTTTTTATTTTTATTTTTTTGGATTCGAACCAGTGACTATAGTTCACGATCCCAATTTCAAATTATTGTTGTGGAGGCATAGGTCAAGATATATTGCTTCTTGGTGACGGTCCTCCAGGATCATTCCTAGACTTGACCCGAGGAGGCTTGGTTAGGGTTTCGTTTTTGGCACGAAACTATTTTCGAAGAGGTGAAACGTACGCAATCGATTATTTCCTTATGCAACCTTCGTCGTCGGATTATATTATTACCACGCCCTAATGAATGATTGAGATAACATAATTGGTATGGCCATAGCAAAATTTGAGTGGCCGAAGAAGAAGTAACTACTTTCGAAGTTTACTTTCTTGGAGCCGAAACTGGATAGTCTAAAAATGGATGCATTTACAACTATAATGAGAATGTAAAGAGACGTAACTGGATTTGCTTTGCCCCCTTCAAACTTATTTGCAGGATAGAGATTCTTTTTATCACTTGCTCCCAACTCCTTTTGCTAACATTCTATTATGGTTATAATGAAGTTGGAAATTACCGAAAAAAGCTATAAATCTATTGTATTTATGTTATTTCAGTCCTAAGCCTTTCAATTTGACTAATTGAGTTCTAAACCTTTTGATAATTTACCAATTGAGTCCTATTAGCTAGAAAAACAACGAAATGAAAGCTAATTACCATACGTGGCACGGTCGATGCCGACGTGGATAATTTTTAATAATATTTTCATTTTTTATTTTTATTTTTATGTTTAATTTTATTTTTGGTTTTTATTTTGACTTTTGATATCTTTTTTTTTTTGTGGCTGGCAAGGGTCTTTGGTGATTTGGGCGAGGTTTAGGACTCAATTGGCTACATCGAAAGTTGTAGAGCTGAATTAGTACAAATGTAATAGGTTTATAACTTTTTTGGTAATTTCACTTGTATATAAAAAAGTGAAAGTACCAAAGGTTTCGATTAAAATAAGTATCAATGGAAAAGGAGATTTTAATCCTATTATTTTTCACATAAAAGTGTCATTAACATCTTAACAACCTTATACCCGCACATGTTCATGCCTTGCATAATTCCTAGAGCCCATAGTTAAAAACACAATCAGGCGCGAATTATAATCATTTTTTTCTCGGATTCTAGTTTTTGCTAGAAATAGATTTTTTATTTTTATTTCCTGGATGAATTTCTGAGGAAAGGCACGCGTTTAATAATGACATAATTTTTTTTCCTAAAATAGAAATCTGTTTGATAACAACATAGAATTTCTACTTACTGATCGTCGGGCCTCGAGCCGAGACTAGCGGTTGGTAGTAACGGGAGCCGGGTCAATAAGGATGAGAGAGAGAGAGAGAGAGAGAGAGAGAGAGAGAGAGAGAGAGAGAGAGAGAGAGAGAGAGAGAGAGGAGGGAGGGAGGAGGAATGAGCAATGAAAAGAATTCTTATTTCTATTTTTGGAGAAAAGTAGAAAAGTTCTACTTCTTATTTCTATTTCAAAAATTTATATCAAAATAGAAAATGAAATTACTTTATCAAATGGATTTTTGTTTTAAACATGCTCCCGAAAAAAATTAAAAAAAAGGAAAATAAGACTGTTGTCATGCACACCCTCAACAACTATTTTATTGCCAACACAACAATATGATTATAATGGGGTCTAATATATACAATTTTCAAGAGCGATTTTATGCAAAAAAAAAAACACGATTATGAGAAAATCACAAATAGTTTTGTCAACTTGCTCTCCATATCAAATGCTCAAACCAATTTCATAACCTAAAATTACTATCCTTATTTTCGAGTTGCTCACCCTCCCACGCGTAATTTACCATGTTGTCATTTTCTTTTCCAACTTATAAAATCCCTAACATTGAATTCCGCTATATGGGCCTAGATTTCGAATGTACATAAAGTCAAATGGGTCTATTCAAGTTGGGAAGATACAAAATATAAATCTTGAAATGCGACAAGGGTAATTTAACATGTAGAGAAAAGTCAATGAAAATTTAATAACCATCCAAAGAAACGTGTATAATTCTCGAGTGCAAACAATTGAAATACAGTTAAAGAACATCATCAATTTTGTTGTACATATCAAATTCCTTTCTCATATTTTAAAACCTTCTATTCTCATATCATTTTAAAAGAAATTGAGATGAAAATTAATATGTATTAAAATTCGTGTTTCGATACTGCCAAATCGGATCAAACTTAAACTCACATCAATCCTAATCAAGTTCGATTAGTCTGCAGACGAAAATTTAATTTAAATTAGGCAGCCTGCAGCTAAAAACACATATTGTCGACAAATAAGCCTTTACATTTTTGGGGGCATCATCACTCACTACAAAAACGATCCACGGGATCCACAAGTGGAGCCCAGTGACCAGGGAGCGAGGGAGGGGCAGTACGAAATCCGAATTTCCCCAAATTGCCCCTCTAATCGGAGCTTGAATAGGGACAAATCAGCCGGCAATTTGGACTATTCCCACCCCCTCCCCGTTTCGTCATCTTACCGGTCAACCATCCCCGTTAAATCAGTCGCATTCGCAGCACCAAGGTCGTTGCAACTGATTAAAAACACCAAAGAACAAATAAAATAAATAAATAAATAAATAATTTAATTTATCGCCACCTTCCTAAAAATATCACGCCCTCCTTTAGCACCACCATGATTGCGCTCTCAGAGGTCCCATTTTCATGGCCAATAAAGAAGGAAGAAAGACACTTCTCCACGGCCATCCTCGTACGCTACCTAACACCCCCCCAGCCCACTGCACGTTGGAGCTTCCCAGACAAGAAATGGCGGTCCGGTTCGATCTCAGGCGCCGGATCCAACGCCGTTTCTCGACGCTCCGGCGGTGCATCTGCCGCGCCTGGCACCAGATCCTCCCCTGCCCCATGTCGCCGCCTGGGAAGCGCTGCCGGTACAGGATGTTGCCCGTGACTTTCCGGAGGGAGCCCGCGTCGTCCCGTGGGGTGGAGTCCACGTCCGGGATCACGCGGCTGCCCGTGGCTGCCTCGGCGTGCCCGGGAGCCGGCGGCGGCGGCGGCGGCGGCGAAGGGGATTCGGATTTGGTGGCTCTGAAGATCGGCCTGTTGGGTGATCAGCAGATTGGCAAGACTAGCTTTGTGGTGAGTCCTTAATGGAAGGATTATCATTGACGCGATCATTCTCAGGTCCTCGTTAGCAATTTCCGATGCAATTTTTTTTTTCTGTTCTCTTTTGGGGGTGGTGAAGGTGAATTTCGTGGGGGACGAGAAAGAAGAGATCAACTGCTCGGAGATGAAAGGCTTGAATCTGATGGACAAGACATTGTTGGTCAATGGCGCACGCATCTCTTACAGCATTTGGGAAGTCGAAGGTAAAAAAAAAAAAAAAACCAAATGCATTCGAGGCAATTTCCCCGAGAGCCTCGTGCGACATCGAAAGACACCGTCGCCTATCGAATCCGAAACTAACGCATTCCTCCGTTTGACTGGTCGGTGCAGGCGATGGAAGACCCGACGACCACGTCCCGGTCGCCTGCAAGGACTGCGTCGCGATCTTGTTCATGTTCGATCTGACGAGCCGGTGTACGCTCAACAGGTGCGTCTTCCGTCTTACCTCCGGTTCGTCCGATGATCAGGCGGATCGATTAATAAGCCAATGTGATCATATCCTTCTGGGGAGGGATGATTAGGGCTAAGGATAGGATTAATCCTTAAGTAAACCGTGAGAACTTGTGTGGTTGCAGCGTCATTAGCTGGTATCAACAAGCAAGGAGGTGGAATCAGGTATTAATCCTTGAATTGTACGAATCATTTTTGATCGGGGCTAATTCTGGTTGCTGATTGGGCAGACGGCAATTCCGATTATAGTAGGAACCAAGTTCGATGATTTTATCCAGCTGCCTATAGATCTGCAATGGACGATAGCAAGCCAGGTAATATCTTTCCCAATTTACCTTCGTGCTTTCACTTGAAGACCGAATTAGGGATTAATTACTAAAGTTTAGACCCCAAATCCCCAAACCATTATTATTATTATTATTTTTTTCTGAGGAAGATCATTCCCCTCACAACTTTCGGGGAACATTCTTCCGCAAGTTAAGGGCCAACTTGGCCTGATTCAGTGGTCAATCGAGTCGAGAAGACGTAAGGTTTCGATTTTTTTTCGAAGATGGAGTCGGCAAGGGAGGGACTAGAAAAGGACGGGTCGCAATAATGGAGGTGGGGGTGATGAGGGTTAGGCACGCATGGATGGGCCGCTAGAATAATGCCTTGATTGACTGCGTTAGGTGGTGATGGGGGACTGCCTACGAAGACCCGGAACGGTCGAATTTGAGCTTGAAATATCTTAGGCAACGAGGGAATTCGCCGACAAGATCGAAATACTAGCCCGACGTCCGGATGAAGTGGGCGAACGGCTCATGACGTGATTTCATCTGTGATTGCTTCGCAGGCAAGAGCATACGCCAAGGCCCTCAATGCCACGCTCTTCTTCTCGAGTGCGACCTACAACATCAACGTCAACAAGATCTTCAAGTTCATAACCGCGAAGATCTTCGACTTGCCGTGGACCGTGGAGCGTAACCTGACGATCGGAGAGCCCATCATTGACTTCTGAGTGTGTTTCCATAGCTCTTGTAAATAGTTGGTTCATCAAAGCAACCGGTCGCTAGGGAATTAGAGGAGGCGCGCCCTCCATCTTCCCTAGTGATATTTCGAGTTGTGTCGTCTGCATTTCCATCGGCGATCGACAATAAATCAAGAATGGAACAATTTTTGATGAGGGAATTAAATCAAGGAGCATCAATCTCTCTCTCTCTTTTCCCCACAGGATGAGAAGGCAACTCAAACTCAATGCTCTGCTCACTCCGAAGATGATGCTCTATACCTAGGCCGAAAGAAATTCTGAAAAATTATTGACAATTTTATCGGAATTGTGTGACGATCTTATCAAAATCATCACATTCCTGGAGATTTTGGTCAATCTTGTAAGGATCAAAACAATACTACTCGAAACTTCCATCTCTCGGTTTTAGTTCAGACAACAAAAGGGCCAAACCGTTTTCTCCTCTGAGGGAGATGTATTGTCCTTCTCAGGTTTATCTCAGGTTTAGCATCGTATAGCTGAACTGGCTAAAGAAAGGAGATCAGATTGCTAAATGAAATTCACCAAAACCCAATAGTCCGACCACTGGAACTTCGAATCTAGGTTAACAACTACTGTCACCTTGCGCTGCTCCTCCTGCAGCCGCCTCTCAACACAGCCACTCACTCCGGTCCTCATGAGTCCCTCAGTTTTTTCCTTTTCCTAACGGTTTGAACTCACAACTCATACATCACATTTTCTACAGTGAAACAAGAACTGTAAAAGATGTGATCAAAAGCCTGCTCCCCAGATAGGAAAAGAAAACAAAGTTAAAAGTTTCATTTTATTAGCTGGTGTGGATAAGTACGTACACACACACAAAAAAGAACTGGCTGCACTTGAAAAAACCCGCCTTCATCCACAGATATCGAACGAACAGAGGCGGAGACTGGAAACAGAAGGCGATCATTGTCTAAAAGAGGTTCTGTCACTCAAGTTTAACCTCTCTCTTGGGGGGTTCCAAGTCCAAGTAGTAGAATCGCTCTGTTGGCTCCTCCCTGCACAATACAAAGAGTTTGACTTTTCATGGGGAGGCAGCTATAAAGCAGCTAATGATGCAATAGTGGCATCACGGTGTCCTAACCAGGAAAAATATGGGTATTCTTTGCATAAACAAAGACAGTTCAAGGTGCATTAATTTCATGGCTCAACGTGTCCTTTGCTTTCCACATCATAAGAAGAGATAATCTAATGCTCATTGATTTGGTAATAACTTTTGAATTTTCTGCGACCAGATTATAGTATGCCTTTGAGAAGATAGTCAAAGTCCGAAAATCAGGAGGGGAGAAGAGAGACTGGGAAGGAGGGAAAGGGGCGTAAGGAAAGACATCTTTTATTCAAAGTCAGAAAATAAAAACTATTTTTTGGCTGGAAAAAAAAGAGAGGCTTAAATACCATATAAACAACACACCAAGTCAAAACAATATAAAGAGAAAATCAAATGAACTTTGTAAGAAAATAGCTAGAGAAATCTATGAAGATCGAATCAGGTCTCAAGAAGAAAATTGATGTTTTCCACATGGTTTAAACAAAAGCCATTATTAAAGGCACGATTTCCACAACACAGAAGTTAAAACATACCCCGGTTTTGACTGCATGCATTGCCAAAAGAGCTTGAAGGGTCCCGGAACTGTCTTGAATGGATTTCCTTCAAAACAAGCCTGCACAGATGAAAGTAGAGTTGGCATAGTGTGGCGAATAAATTGCGCATATCATTTCCTATTCTTAAATTCAAAGATCATTAGAAAAACATAGCCTTGATTTATACTAAAACACAGAAAATAAGATGACAATATCCAACTAATTCTACTTCAAAAGGAAGTTTGAAGCTTCTAATGCATGGATCCTTCAAATAAAAGAAAGCATGCAAACAAGAAGAACAGTGACATGGAACCTTCCTTGTTACTGCATTCTCTTTCCTTTTCATCCTCTTAAGAGGGGGAGGGGGAGACTCTTTCCTTTTTTAATGCTGAGAAACTAGCATTGTGTTATCCTACATCAAGAGGATGACGACAATGTAGGTGAATCATCTGGTTGAGAAGCTGAAGCTTCTATTAATTGGGGGAGGAGGTGATGGAGCATCAAATGATCAAAGAAGCCTATCTTTGCTAGACTTTTCTTGATTCTTATTTATTGCTCTGAGATTCTAAATTATGGTGCTCCGCAACTTCGCATTAATGCACACTATCAACAATACAGTCATTCAACTTGCTTTGATAAAACTGCAAGCATGTCTGAACTCTGAAGATACTACGACTTACCAACTTTCAAGACTTCAGAACAATATGTCAAGATATAAAGGGTTGTCTGTCATAAGGGATGCGCTGCAGGTCTTTTTCTAGTACCACTGCCCCTACTAACTCTCTCAACTTCAACAAGGTGACTAACATATGTAACAATTGAAGAAAAATATCTCCTCGCCACAAATCAAAGAGGTCATGAAAACAAGATCTCTTGCTTGAGAGAAGATAAAAAAAATCTCTCTCGTGCTTACTCAGTTGGATACAAAAGAATCATCTATTATCCTTATCTTAGAAATTGAACAACATTAGCAAAAATCGAACCGAACTTAACAAGCATTCCCTCGTAAAAGCTGCCATTTCACCTCCTCAGAATAATAATAAGAAAAACCACCAGTCACCGAGTAGTGCTAAGCATGAGTGAGAGCTCAGGCAAACTGATTAAATATCGAGGTAGCATCTTATTTATGAAAAGACACGATTTAGTTGCTTTTAGAGGCATTGAGCATTATTGGTTCATATCAGCTAAACCCAGTTTACCGCAGTAAAATACACACCCAACTACATCCGATCCAGGATACCATTCCCGATCCAGGATACATACCCTTAGACATGCCATAGTGGAACTCCTCAAAGGCCTTGTTTGGTTCAAGGACATGATTGTGGAAACGGTATCCAATTTAAGTTACCTAAATCCTCGGAATTCGATTCAGAGGTGGTTTGATGGTCTAGATAATTCATCATGCAAATCGAGATAGTTCCGCTCTTTTGGTACTTCATTCTATACAAGTCACTGCATGGACAATCAAACCAATACTTCCACCGTCATCACCTCCACCACCATCCTGACTTTTCGTTGTCACCACCCTCATCAATTTACAACCGCGATTATCGTTTCAGTAAGGCTCCTACCCACAGAAGCATTTTAACGAGCAGACAAACTGCATCACTCCAAATCTTTGGCACGCTATAGCAAATTAGAGAGAAAAGTTACCAACAGGATGTGCGTGCGTCTGTCTTGAATGCAAATTTTCTACCTTGGCGACGGAAGGTACATGAATTGAAAACACCTCAAAGATGGTTCGAATGACGAGAGAAATCAGAAAAAAGGTCAGAGAGAGCAAGAGGCATTACTTGAATGACGTCCTCAGCTCGATCGTTGCAGCGATGGGCTTTGGGTTGAGGATGGTCTGGCAGTCCCCATGGACTCTCTCTCCTGGGCACTGGCCTCGTCTCGCTCATCCTCTCTCTCTCTCCCCCTCTTCTGCGAATCTCTGAAAAATCCCCCGAGAGAGGAGAAGAAGACTATCTCGGGTTGGACTTAATCAATGGGCGGGGCCGGATCGAGTCCGGCCGGGCCTGGACATGATTTAAACAATGGAATAGAGATTAAAATTTCGGGCCGGGTATCGCCACCTTCTCTTTGCTATCTGTCACCGGACATTGCCTCCTTCGAATTCGGACATGAATTCCTGATCTAACACAGTCGGTCTTCTCCAACCTTTCTCGGATCCTTTCTCCATACCCTCTCGAACGAAACGCCCCATAAATCGATGAGACGGGAAATGGGTGCTCTCTTGAAGCTGACCGACGCAGTTCTCTTCCTCTTCTTTCTCCGGATGGCCATCAGCGCGCCTCTGTTCACGCCCAGGCGTGCTTTCCCGAGACCCTCATTCCAGGCGTCCTGCTCGACTCAACAAGTGGTACAGCAGCGAGGTGGGCGACTATCTCGTCGCCGAGAAGCCCCTTTTCTACGTCGGCATCGTCTGGCTCGAGATTCTGTTCCTGTGGCCGCTCTCCATCCTCAATCTGTACGGGATCCTTGCCGCCAAGTCTTGGTTCAACACCATCTGCTTGATCTACGGCGCCTCCGTGGCCACTTCAATGGTAGTGGTTGCATTGTTATCTCATTTTCTTGTTGAAAGCTTTAGTTTTTACCTGCTGAACGGGACTTGATTTAAATGCCTCATTGTTTTTTGGTCTTGCGAAGAAATTGTTTTTGACAGTCCATGTCGGTTAAGTTAATGCAGGCTTGTCCCCGTTAGAGGTTTGACTCAAACGGGAGAGCAGTCGAACCAGATTTTGTAGACCCGAGTTTCCTCATTTTTTCAGTCTTTGGAACATTCTATGAAGTATTTTATTGATTCTTTGAGTGGATCCTTCCATGTCAAGTGGCCCGACAAAGACGACAACATAGTATCTGAATTTGATTATAGATTATCGCAACCTTCGCTACAGCAATAGGGGGTAGTTTGGCCCTGCTGCTTCAAAGGAGTAGATCTGTTGTCTGCCGTTCTCTTTGCAAGATGATGTATACATAACTGGCATAAGTGCTCCGGAATTGAAGAGTGCTTTTGTATAAAATGCTTGAATTGCACAGATTGACTTTATGTACTCTGCTTTTGAGCTCTTACAAGAATTTCATCGCATTCCTGGCAAACAGGTCGATGCAGGAGTATAATGCATTTCTCTTGACGCTGATATCTCATGCAAATGGACTTTTTCCTGTGTGTAGGTTGCTATTAATATTGTAATTGACTGGGTCCGTAAAGCATCGGATAACTTGCAGATGGTGTACTTCCCCTTCTTGGGACTCAGTTTGCTGGCTTTTCTGCGGGGTCTGCTGCCATATTCTGCCAAGGCTACATGAACCATCAGCAAGAGACCTGCATTGGCAGGGAAAAAGAGGGCTTGAGACCACACACTGTGCTGTGGGTGTCCTGCGCTATCTAGCCAATTCCAGATCCAATTCCTTTCGCTTTGGTGATATCAGATTGAGAATGTCGCCAGTTAAGAAACTTCTCAGTGCCTTTTTGTGAGATTTTAACTGAAAGCCGTTTATGCCTTGGGTTGAAGTCATCATCTGGTAAGAAAATTTAGTTGGTTTGGCAGCACTTTTTTGTTCGCTCACCTGAAATGAACTTTTATTGCGGCGATATTGCTTGTGCAGGTGGGCAAAAGCTGCAATGCTTATGCTGCTTATGAGTGATTGGCATATTTCATCAATTTGGTAGTTGTTTCTCCTTCGAGGAGACCTGAACTTTATTACTTGATTGATTCTCTCTCCACAAATGAATCTTTGTTTATTGCTTGTAACTCTCCAGTTATCAAGAATAACTCTCTTAATGTTGAACACTGAAGAATCCTTCCAACCTGGAATCTGCCTGGCATTGTTCAATCAGAGAGTTGTGAAAATGGGAAGAGCACTCTCTGTGACATGATTCAGTGCCCTCCCCAAGTGATTTCTACAGTCATTCATCATTCTCTGTTACTATTCAATTATCTTTAGCTATCTCAGACTACTGCAGTAGCAGAAACTCACTCAACTTCTATGTCGGTCATGAGATTTTTCATTCATTTCGCGGCGTCGTACCCAGCCAAATTAGAAGGTAAATGAAGCTTCCCCAAAACCCTTGACTCAATGCTTTCATATTCACCCGAAGTTTTCAGCTGCTACAATATGCTGATTGACTGTTTTGCGGAGCCAAATTAATATTGCTTGGACATCAGCACATCAGAGAGGAGACAATGATTGGTAATGATGCAATAGTTGATAATGAGGGATCATGGTCACCATTTTGGAGGGAAAAAAGGGGCTAAAATACCATATAAAGAAAGCAACAAGTCAAAATATGTCAAGAGGAGAACAGATGAGATTTCTACAGCTCAGAAGATTAAATGTTCCCCATTCGTGACCGGATGCATCACCAAATGAGATCTAAAGGCCCTGGAACTGTCTTGAATGGATTTCCTGGAAACAAGCCTGCGCAAACGAAGAGTCAGCGTAGGGCCGCCAATTATGTCGCCTGTGTCAGTCCCTAAACTTAAAATTTGCAGATCGTTAGCACAACATAGCCCAAATTATGGGAAAACGCTGAAAATATGATGACCAATATCCAGCTAATTCTACTCCAAAGGAAGCTTGAAGAGCTTCTGCAGCATGGATCGTTCAAAACAAAAGAGCCAAAAGATAGCATGCAAACAGAAAGAGCAGTAGCATGAAACCCTTCCTTGTTACTACTTTCTCTTTCCTTTTTAATGCTGAGAGGGATTGTGTTATCCTACTCTGCAAGGATGATCAGCGATGTTTGTGAAATGTGAATCATCTGCAACTTCGCATTGATCCGCAGAATCCACAATTCAGTGGCCAACTTACTTAGGTAACGCTGCAATCATATCTGATCTTGAAGATACTGCGGAACAATTTATCCTGATATACAGGATAGTTTGCCTTGAGGGACTTGCCGCAGGAATTGCTCTAGTACCAGTGCCATCCTTGCTCTCTAAACTTAAACATATAGTAACAATTGCAGAGGACTATCGCCTTGCCGGATATCAAAGAGCTCATGAAATAAAGATCATGCGCTTGAGAGAAGATGAAAAAACTCTATTCACCCTCGCTCAGTTGAATAGAAAAGAAATCATCTTTTATCCTTATCTAACTTCAAGGGCAAAGTATCGAACTTAACAAGTATTCCCTCATGGAAACTACCAGTTCACCTCTCCAGAACAACAACAAAAAAACCATCAGTCGTCGAGTTCTTGCAATAAGCACGAGTGAGAACTCAGCCACACTCAATGGAATTGAGGTAGCATCTTCCTCAGGAATGATGCGAATTTACTTCGCATCGAATGACATCGATTCATATCAGCTAAACCAGTACATTCGCTGCAGCATAATAACATACGACTACAGCCGTAGAATGCTCCTAAAGCCGGAATAGATTCTCTTAGACATGCCATAGCGAAGCTACACAAGGCCTCCTTTGGTTCGACCAGAGGTCGTGGAAACGGGATCTGAGTCAAGTTATCTAGCTCTTTGGAATTGGATGGATCTAGAGTAAGGTGTTTGCTTAGTCTGGAAAATTTCATAACGTCATTCAGATAGTTCTGCTTCCAGAATTGCTACTTTCCCCAGTTTTCTTTTTAACAGTCTGTAACCTTATTAGACCAAAGAAGAGAACGAAAGAAGAAAAGAGTTTTTGAAGTCCACTTCTCTTTCTATCTGTCACTGACATTTTCCCTTCCATGGAACTTGCAAAAATGCGGCTTTGCCACTTCCATGGACTCACCATCTCTCCCCAAATTCCAGATCTAACACAACCAGTTCTTCAACCTTCCTCAGATCCCCTTTCCGAAGCCCTCTCGAACGGACCCCGAAGAATCGTTTAGAGGAGAATGGGCGCTCTCGTGAAGCTGATCGACGCGATCCTCTTCCTCTTCTTCCTCCTGATGGCCATCTGCGCGCCTCTGCTCGACGCCCAGGCGTGCCTTCCCGAGACCCTCTTCCCAGACGTCCTGCTCGAGCTCAAAAAGTGGTAACAGCAGCCAGGTGGGCGACTATCTCGTCGCCGAGAAGCCCCTCTTCTTCGTCGGCCTCGTCTGGCTCGAGATTCGTTCCTGTGGCCGCTCTCCATCCTCAATCTGTACGGGATCCTTGCGCCAAGTCTTGGTTCAACACCACCTGCCTGATCTATGGCGTCTCTGTGGCCACTTCAATGGTAATTGTTGCATTGTTTTCCCATTGTCTTGTGAGAAATCTTTTCAGGCAAAGCTGTACCTTTACCTGCTGATGGGACTTGAAAGCCTCATTGGTTTTGTTCTTGCGAAGAATTTGTTTGTTGAATTCTGATGTCGATTAAGTTAATGCGGGCTTGATCTGCTAGAGGTTTGATTTCAAACTGGACAGCAGTCGAACCAAGAGTTTGTAGACCCGAGTGTCCTCATTCGTCTAGTCTTTGGGATCATTCTTTGAAGTACAAAATTTAATCTTTGAGTGGATCCTTACATGTCAAGTTGCCCGACAAAGACAACAACGTGGCATCTGAATTTGGTTATAGATTTCGGTAATAGGAGATAGTTTGGCCCTGGTGCTTCAAAGGACTAGATCTGTTGTCTGCCGTTACTCTTTGCAAATACACAATTGACACAAATTCTCCCGAATTGAAGAGTGTTTTGGTATAAAAAGCGTGAATTGCACAGATTGAAATTATCTGCTCTGCTTTTGAGCTCTTACAAGATAATGTCATTGCATTTCTGGCAAACAGATCAGTGGAAAAGTATAATGCATTTCTCTTGGCACTAATGTTCCATGAAAATGGACTTTTTCCTGTGTGTAGGTTGCTATATTGTCGGAATTGACTGGATCCGGTAAAGCATCGGATAACTTGCTGATGGTGTACTTCCCCTTCTTGGGACTGAGTTTGCTGGCCTTTCTGCGGGGTCTGCTGCCATATTCTACCAAGACTACATCGTCCATCAGCAAGAGACATGCATTGGCACGGAAAAAGAGGGCTTGAGATACAGCACTGCACTGTGGACGTCCTGCGCTTTCTCTAACCAATTCCAGATCCAATTCCTTTCTTTTCAGTGATATCAGATTGAGAACGCGAGTTAGGAAATTTTCTGAACTTGGGGCTGCCTTTTATGAGATTTTCAACTGAAAGCCTTTGCAAGTTGGATTTTAACTCATCACCTGAGAAGAACTAAGTTATGTTTGGCAGCACTTTTTTGTTCGCTCACCTGAAATAACTTTTATTGCAACAAGATTGCTTGTGCGAAGTTAGCCGAAGCTGCAATTGCTTATGCTGCTTATGAGTTGATTGGCGTACAATATGTCATTGATTTGATTGTCAATTTCTCCGTCTAGAATTTCTCTCCAGACTCTGAATCTCTTGTTCATTGCTTGTAAATCTGGAGTTATCAGATATTGCTCTCTTGAAGTTGAAATTGCGGCTATACTGCAGATTCCTTACAAACCTGGAAATCTGTATGGCCATTGTTTAACAAGAGATTTGCCAAAACGGGGAGATCACAACGTTTGACATGATTTGGTGTGCTCACCAAATGATTTCTGTAGTCAGTCATCATCCTTTCTCTCTGTTATTATTCAGTTAACTTTATGCATCTCAGAGTATTGCTGCAGTAGAAATTCACACAACTTTGATCTTGGTCATGAGATTTTTCTTTCCTCTCGCGTGTCATGCCCAGCAAGTTAGAAGGTAAGCGATGCATCCTCTAAAAACCTCGACTCGACTCGACTCAATGCTTCTGGTTCACTCAAAATTTCCAACTGCTGCAATATGCTGATCCAATGTTCGAGGAGCCAAGTTAAAATTGCTTGAACATTAGCACATCAGAGAAGAAATTTTGAGAACGTCTACAGTATAGTTCATATCATTGATACTTGCAGTGGGGGGTTTACTATCAAAGGGGATTAAGAAACCATAATGAACTTTTGATGGAGCACACAACTTAAAAACTTTGCCACTACAGCTCTGAGCTTCCTTAAACTAATCGAAGTTCGCAAAACTTGTTTAAACAAAAAGCCGAAACAACGGAAATGGAATGTTTCGTGTTAGTTTCTCTGTCTTCACTTTGTCCTGGGAAGTCAATACCCGAACCCCTTAATCCTCGCAAGTAAGGTGCGATCTTGACTTCTCCGAATTTGATATAACTGATGTTTCTGCTTAAACATAGAAGCTGCTTGTACTTTCTTCACGTTGCTTTAGCGATGTCCTATATCTGCAAAACCGTTTAAAGTAAAAAAAGAAATCTTGTGCATACATTTCTTGGATTTGAACCAATATAACATCAGATCATGCTTGCCGCGTACATTCTTCTGAGAATCTCAACTTACCTGGACATTAGACTGTAGAGTTAAGCACTTTCGCACGACAATGAAGCCCGGATCCTCTCGACGGTGCAAGCGATCAAATTGTTAACAGTCGCAACCGACCCGAGAGAGAGCTTTGCTGTAGGAACTGAATCAACCAGAATCTGGAACGCCACTGTGAGGAGAGACCCACCACCAGATCCCACCGCCTGTTGATCGTCACTGCCTTGCATGGCCGAACCATCAGGCAGTATTGCAAACCCCGAGGGAAGAAGTGCCACGTAGTCCGGATCCCCGCCATTCAGTACCACATTCATCGAGACGATGTCCACTGGAGCATAAATCACGAAAGAACCGGCAGAGTCGGTGCAACTCTCTTGCAAGATCAGCATGTTGCTTTGGCTTGAGTTGGCACTCTAAGAGAATATAGCGAAGAGATGGATGAGATGACTGAACTTGTAGGATATGGAGATTTGGTAAAAGTATTGACAACGGAAGTTTTCACAAACTGACATTTACTCGTAGAAGAGATACGCAGTTGCCGGTGTCCCTGCCATTTGCGATATGTGCCATTTCTTGAACCACCCCTCCGTTCGAGAGTATATCCCACTGTCTCACAGTAATTTAGTGATGATTTAATCAGCAGTGATAGGCAATCTCGGATTGAAGAAGACAGCAAAAAGAAGGAACTATGTTTTTCCAGAATACCAAAACTAGATCACAACAGGAGTCTAGCCTCCAATGTCATCTGGAGTCTAGCCTCTAATTTTCCAGAATAACTGGCAGATGATCTCATTTAAAGAAAACTTTCACAACTACCTTAGAACCAGGAACCTAGACACAAGGACGGACTTGGTATCAGCACTTATAACGAAGGGAAGAGGGAATTTGATACCTCGCTTCGAGAACTCTCGTCACGGAGGAAATCGAAGACTCTATTTGGCAGCACTGGAAGCCAGAAAGACGTCGCGGCACTCAATACTATACCGGGGGGTCTACCTGGATCGTCTATACTTTTCCTGGTCATGACCCTCACATCGTCGGCTCCCGTCCCAGATAATGTCGTCCATGTGTGAGCCGTAGACGCGCTGACTCCAGCGCAGAAGCTTATCGCCATTCTCTCCGCAAGTTTTAGCATGCTTTTTCTCCCTTCTTGACTCGTTATCACTGCCAAATATAAGTGAACTCGGGAGTTGAAAATGAGCGTACCAACTAGCAAGACCACCTCTAACAAAACATTCATTAGCTAGCACAAAAGACTTCATGGTTCTTTAGCTAATGGCAACCCGAAACTTCTTCATTTTACAACAGTGAAGTAGAAATGTGGGTGCAATTACTATGGAGGGATCAAAAAAGAATCGAAACATATCATTACCGCCGACGTCAGTGTGAGGAATATTTGTTGCCATGGCGCTCGCAAGGCGCTCACATTGTCTGTCTAAGGTGGCGACCCACCGTCTAGCCCCAAAGGCGTGACCAGAATTAACAAGCTGCTTGTACAAGCTGTGGACTCCTCTATCATCCACTTCCACATTCTCAACCCATGTAACCTAGGCACATTGATAGAGTAAATAAGTATGTGTCAAACCTAATTTAATACTTTGAGTTACATTTTTAGTCCTAGTTACAACATGGAGACTCTTCTTACCTTGGAATATCCATTCGGCATTTCTTGAATCACACATCCTGAAGGCCTTCTTCGGCATCTGACAATCGGGCTTGGGCGTAAGTTGTCCAAGGAAACGTCGACAACAGCCCAGGTGCCGTCACTGTGCTCTTTACAGTACCGAACGAAGTAGACTTCGCGAGTTGGAACGAGTGGTGTAGGAACTTGAAATTCAGCTGTCATCTGCATTAATTCCATTGTTTAGAGAGCTTAGTAAACAGAATTTGTAGAAGAACAAACGGTTACACATGCTTATGTGATTTTGGACTATCAACAAAGTATAATCCTAAGCAATAATTCGACAGGTAAATAAGTATGTATACCACTTGCAAAGCTCCATTGTAGTTGCCAGCTATTCCAGTTGACAGTACTTCCAATGTTGCCGCTCGTGAGACGATGCCGGAGAACACGGTCAACCATTGATTCTGCAGGAATAGTAAATGCGAGATGTCATTTCGAGAATGAATTCATTTTTTCGGTGCTGTGCGTCAATACCTAGTCAAAAGCAAGAAATGCTTCAAGATTTGGAGCACCCAGGAAGAGAACTAATAGAACCCTTACCACATCCATGAGAATCTCAACAAGGTTGATGTGATCCATAATGACGACAACACTTTCTCGCGAAGCTTCGGTGCTAAATCCAGCAGGCTTCGGCCCCATACCTCGAGGAAATGTTTTCAGGTACTCATCTTCATTTAGTACACTTGATGAAGTGCCATCCAAGCTCACGCTCCAGAGGGGCTCTCCCAGCTGGGCCATCCTGACCAATTCCTCCATGGCCGCGACCGCCAGCTCGATGATCATCGGCTTGTCAGCTTCTGTCGGTGCACTGATCGACTTGAAAAGGTCTCCAGCTCCATAAATCTCTCCTCCTACGCCAGATTGACCCCCAAACCCTGCAACTCCGAGCTCGAGCGGACGAGGAGGAGCTGGAGGGGAAAGAAGAGGGTAGTTCACCACTGGCTTGCCCACATACTTGGCAGCAATAGCCGAAATCCTATCGATCTGCACAATATAGTAGATACAAAGTAAGAATGCGTGCATTAGAGTGCGAGAATTCGACTTTTATATTGAGTCTTGACTCATAAATACCATCCGTTCAACGTTTAACATATGAGGCCTGCTGTTATAACTTCACTTAATACATTCAATGCTATTAGTTGTTATAATGTCGGGTCTATATACCATAGGGAATAGAAGTGGAACGATGTACCTCTTCTCTTAAACGAGCATTTTCCAATCTCAAGTGGTGTTCATCGTATGACATCTCTCCAATGGCGGTCGGCCCTCCACAGTTGGGACACGAGGCATTGCTCAGTGCCTCTCTGTACCTCGTGTTGTCGGCCCTAAGCTTCTCATTCTCTGCTCGGAGCTGCGTGTTCTCGCTGCGTTCATGCTGCGTCTGCAAGAGAGAAGTAAAATGCACTTAATTATAATAAAAAGCAGTAAGCAAAACTAGCACTATATAATAAGCATATCTTTGACTAGGGCAAAGCTCACTTCCCATTTTAGAAGACCAAAAGATTGCAATTACCCGTAATTTAGTGTAAGTCAGTTGCCATTTCGATAAGTAAGTATACCTTCATTTGAGTGCGCTTGTTTTGGAACCAGAACTTGACTTGCAAAGGCTCTAAGCCTAATTGACGGCTGAGTTCCTTCCTCTGCTTGTCATCTGGATGCGGACATTCCTTGAAAAAACTGCCATATTTTTCCCTCGAACCAGTTTACCAAAATGACATGGCAATTAAAAAACAAAATTTTGCGATTATGTTAACAGAGGGATTCAGCAACGTACGCTTCCATCTCTAGGATCTGATGCTGGGTGTGACGATGGTAACGCTTCTTCTTATTGGGACGCTGAAGATCCGGCATTTCATCACCGGATTGACCCTCCTGGTTCTCACTCCCTGACTTCGTGCTGATCTCGAACTCTTCGTCTCGGAGACGAGCAAGTTCGCTCTCCGATGCGGTCTGATGGGCCATGTCTAGCGGGAGGTGAAGCTGATGATGATGAAGGCCTTCCATCAGGTTTGGCTGCAAAAAAAAAACATATACATGTCTCCTGTGTAAGGTCAAGTGCCGGTCTTTTGCCCATTGCAGGAATTTTTTTTTTTCACGTATGTGGGAGATGTCTTATATGCATACTTGAATCTCGAGATGGTTGTTCTGTGAATCAAAAAATGAATCCCATTCTTTTGATAAATGAGATTCGAGTTCAGCAAAAACATTAAGTACTGAAGATAAATCGCAACATAATGTTATCATTTTTACACTCTCCATAATGCATCGACGGAAGTTAAGGTGATCATAAGAGGATAAAAAGGCAAAAAAAATAAGCTCACCTGACCGAGGGTGAGCCCAGAAGATGATCCATATCCATTGGACCCCATCATCGGCGATGACGACATGTTCCTTGCCGGAATCATGATTCCGGCTGGCATGTTAACGAAGAAGCTAGAAACCCTAGTTCCAAAAGTGAAACCAGTCCTGATTACATTCTCTTCTCTACCTTCAGCACTGTTGAGCGTAGGAAATTATTTGGACTTTCTGAGTAACTCGTAATACTAGGCTTGACCTTTTTGAACCCCTAGATTTTCCTATACTTAGGAAAACTAATGGTATTTGAGCTGACCTTGAGATTTTGTCTGGAATTTCTTTGTCTTTTTTTTTTTTGGGGGGGGGGGGGGAATGGGGATGGTGATTAAGTGCCAAAGCACGAGAAAGCAGAATTTAAAAACTAAAGATAAAAGCCACCAGAGGTAGACAATTTTTTTGTGAAACGGTCTCTTTTGGCAGACAAAAATCAGGCTAATAGCATATGAAACGCCTCCTAAGATGTCGGAGTGAATCTAACGAGACATTCTCTGTCTTTCCTTTTCTGTTCCAAAACATTCTCCGGGAAATTCTCTCTCGTGCGCGCTCTCTTATATCTGCAAACAAGAAAAGGAGAGAGAACCCAGTAAATATAAGACTCAGTGCAGGCGTTTTGCATCAAGAAAACGTGAACCAACAGTGATCTTGCAAGATCAGAACCCACTCTTTCGCTTAGGTAGAGTTTTATAGCAGAAATAGAAAGAAGAGTAAAGGGGAACGCATAGAGAGACCTTTCTCTTGACCTACCTCAGGAAAGCCCTCGATATTGGAGAAAGCTTCGATAAGAGAGGTTAGATCTGGTTGTTGGGTTACCCTTCTTTGATCAAAAGCCACTGTTTCTGGTGGGTCTCTCAGGGTTGCTTCGTAGACTGAGTTGGTTGCGGTGAGAGAACTAAGAACGCATACATGCGCAAGAATGAAGTGAGAGAGAGAGAGAGAGAGAGAGAGTTGAGGTTGGAGGGGCAGATGCAGAGAAAAAGGAAATAAGAACAGAGAGAGAGAGAGAGAGACAGAGAGAGAGAAGAAGAAGAAGAAGAAGAAGAAGAAGAAGAGAGAGAGGGAGCAGATGGAGGAGAGTGAGGCCGAGAGATAGAGAGAGGGGGCAGTAATTGCGGAGCGCATTGAGAGGGTGCAGCAGCATTTAATAGCGGAGGGGGAGGTGGAATTGCTGTTTCTGTATTGATTTTGATATTAGAGAGAGAGAGAGAGAGAGAGAGAGAGAGAGAATTGAAGAAGAAGAAGAAGAGATGAGAGTATGGTGCATCGAATGACGGCTACCAAACTACCAATACACATAACTCGGAATAAGTATACTTTTACGTATCTCTCGCAATACAAAGACACATTTCTCCATCTCTCTTCCAGCTATTCATATTTATACCGCTGTTTCAATTCAGATACAGTAGCTTCCAACGTAGAGAGAAATGAATACGGCCTATCAACTTTCTTCGCTTTATCAAATTTTGCTGCAATGTACGTATCCATACTCACTCACTCTCTCTCTCTCTCTCTCTCTCTCTCTCTCATGCTTCTTTATGACAATTAAACCTTGGAACCATCTCCTAGGTAAGAACGGGCGTTATTACTAGCCAGGTGCATAGAATAATTTCTCTAGGGCTTATCTTGATAATACGATAATCATCCAGTCCTCCTTTGCCGTTTGGATCCCAAATTGAAGATTTCCAAGAATCCTCGCAGAGCGCACTAGTGTTTTCTGATCATGGAAATGATCGGTCGACGTGGAAAGTCCTGTCTTGCTTCATGGAGCTGTTATATTAGCTTTGATTTTTAGGAAGCAAAATTAGGCGGGAAACTGGGTGTTCATCAATAGGAAGATAAGTGCTCATCCATAAGCTTACAACGTGAACACCAACACTTTCGACAGCGTCTTTTGAATTCGAAATTGCTGCAATACTTCTGAATCGAGAATTTTTTTTGTGTTCGAAGTTATTGCAAAACTATCGAGTCAAGAAGATCACATATGAATTTTGAATCGTACGCATAATTCAGATAGCTCTAGACACTCATATTGGACTCATAAATAATTTACGGTCCACTCACTTCCAAAGTCTAACTATGTTGTACTCGCTACTCATGCCTACATTTCATTATCCGCACATCCAACATAGGTTGAGAAATAAAATATGATTTGCGATATTCAGGTGTAGACTCATCTAAAATTGTTCACAAATTCTACGTTGCTAGTTTACGTGTTTTTATATGCTCTTTATGTGTGGTCTCCGTCCATAAAAACTTTCGGTACTTAGTTTTGGAATTAGAAGCCAAAAGAGCTAGGGCATACTTGATAGTGAAATTGAGGATTATTGACTACCATCATTTTAAAGTACTAGTTTGGAAGATATTCGTGAATAATAGCAACTAATAGCATGGATATTTAACGTCACTTTTGCAACCGAAACATTGCAATGTCAACATTTCGAGTCAAGAAAATAGCATGTTCCGAATGAGATCCATGGTATATTATCAAGATCACGCATTGATTTTGATTACTCGTACCGTCACGCAAAAATTGCAACAAATAGCTGGAGAAGCGTTGATCAGAATGTATATATCTCTAACTATATGCAATAGAAGCAAGCTCAATAACAAGAAATCCAGTTGTTAATGCTTTTAATTAGACTGAATGCTTCGAACAAAAAAAAAATTAGAATGATTGATGCGAGTATTCGTCCACATGTGATAAGGTCAAAAGTGAGGCCTAGCCAGATATTCAATGTCACTATCAATTATTGAGAAGCAAACAATTGATTTGGGTGATAAGGAAATGATTTGTTCCAACCACACGACAATATCAATGTTCCTAGTGTATCTCATGTACATTAATATTCAAGATAAGTTGAGAGGTATCTTAATTAGTGCATACAAATGATACAACTACTGCATTAGGTTGTTACCCCCTAAGAGGATTGATACTCTCGGTGATGACCACATTAAGTTACAAAATTCTAGAGAAATGAGATTTCCTTTCTTTAGGAATGTATCATCGATTCATCATAAGTTGTCAGAAAAAGAATCTGGCATATAAAAAAATATAACCATGTTAAAGTATTTAAATATTAAATCATGTGTTCATTTATCACCTAATTTTTTTTAAATAACTAGTAGTGATCCCATAAAATTTTACATAATATTAGAGCAGAAGGTCTTGAGTTCAAGTATCTCAAATTTACGTGCTTTAAGTCTTATGCTAAAGTCCATCTCACGCTTGAAAGGAAATGGTAAAACACTTACATATTAAAGCATGCTTTTATATTAGGGTGATCGGTTTCCGGTCCGGTCCGATTCACCTCAGGAACCGGGAACGGAACCGGTGGTCCCGATTCCCAATTTGTCGGAACCGAGAACCAGACTGACCATTTCGGGAACCGGACCGGACCGGACTAGACAAAAAAAAAATGTAGCCCAAATTACTCTGTAATTGTTGAAATCAATAATATTATAGAACTTCAACGTCTATATAAAATGACTTCTCAATAGCAAGAAACAAAAGGCGCAAGGAGCCGAAAGAGATTCACGGACAAAATTACAAAAAAAAATTAAAAAAAATCGGTTCGGTTGGGAACCGGATCTCCTGATCACTGGTTCCAATTTTAGGAACCAAGAACCGGACCGGACCTTTATAGAATCGAAAATCGGACCGGTGGTCCTGATTCGGTCTGGGTGGTCTCAGTCCAGTCGATCCAATTTACTCATCCTTACTTTATATGACTGAAAAAAAAAAGAGCTTTTTGTCCAAAATCGCACATACAACTTTAAGCGATCACTAACACCTAACTCGACAATACATAATGCTGATACTATGAAATTAATTATGGATAAGTGCATTGACAGTTCTAAAACTTGTTATGAAAATGCAATTGAAATTTAAATTTGCAAAAAGTGCAATCAAGTCTTAAAACTTGTCAAACTGGCGTAATCAAGTCATTCTATTAACTCTATCTAGCTTGGCTAACGAAAAAAAAAACTTTTTCTATTATGTTTTATTTTATTTTTTGTGACAATGACATGGCTAAAGTGGCATCATTTTGGCCCAAATCTGATTACTATTAAAATTTCAGATAAGCTAGATTTTAATAATAAAAAAATTTAGAAATCAGATGGTGAGATGCCATCTCCCACCATCGCCGGGAAGGGCCAGTGATGGTAGGGAATGGTCGGTAGGCGTTGTCATTCTCCATCCGGGCGATGGTGGGCAAAAACGATGGTGAGGGTTGCGAATCGTCATCGCCTCGTTTCCAACTCCCTCTTTAAAAAAAAAAATTTTACGTTTAATTTAAAATTCATATAAACATTCAAATTTGGATCAAAACAAAGTCATGTTAGCCTTATATTTCATATTTTAATCACGTTATCGCCACATAAAAGGAAAATACTTTAAAAAAAGCCACGACAAATTTTTTGTCAACCAAGTTGGACGGAATAAATAGAGGGACTCAACTACACCAATTTGATAGGTAATATAAAAGATGCTATATATATATAAGTTCTATGACTCAATTACATTTTTGTCACAAGTTTTAGGACCTCTAGTACACTTAGCCTCAATTAATTAAAAGCCACCTAACATTTCGGAAGCATAATATAGCATTTCAAAAGGAATTCCTCCTAATTTATAGTCAAAGTAAATGTCAATACTCGCGTACATATCTTGCACGTAAACGGCTATCCATAGCATGATGGAATAGAAGCTATGGAAAGAAAATACACCGGTTACAATTTTTTCAGACTCAATTAAGTTTTCCATGCCAAAGGTTCTTATGATGAATAGATGAACATTGGAAAACAATTTGAAATCCATTTAAGTTCTAGAAATTAAGATCTTAATGTAGGGGTTGGCCGATGGCTATGCAAGCATGTTAGGGGGTAACAACCTAATGAGTAGTTGTATCATTTGTATGCACTAATTAAGATACCTCTCAA
Source organism: Psidium friedrichsthalianum (assembly GCA_019149425.1). Classification (NCBI taxonomy): domain Eukaryota; kingdom Viridiplantae; phylum Streptophyta; class Magnoliopsida; order Myrtales; family Myrtaceae; genus Psidium; species Psidium friedrichsthalianum. The sequence goes on along the minus strand of JAGVVM010000379.1, from coordinate 5,219 downwards.
CTTATCTTGAATATTAATGTACATGAGATACACTAGGAACATTAATATTGTCGTGTGGTTGGAACAAATCATTTCCTTATCACCCAAATCAATTGTTTGCTTCTCAATAATTGATAGTGACATTGAATATCTGGCTAGATCCTCACTTTTGACCTTATCACATGTGGACGAATACTCGCATCAATCATTCTAATTTTTTTTTTGTTCGAAGCATTCAGTCTAATTAAAAGCATTAACAACTGGATTTCTTGTTATTGAGCTTGCTTCTATTGCATATAATTAGAGATATATACATTCTGATCAACGCTTCTCCAGCTATTTGTTGCAATTTTTGCGTGACGGTACGTGTAATCAAAATCAATGCATGATCTTGATAATATACTATGGATCTCATTCGGAACATGCTATTTTCTTGACTCGAAATGTTGACATTGCAATGTTTCGGATGCAAAAGTGACGTTAAATATCCATGCTATTAGTTGCTATTATTCACGAATATCTTCCAAAATAGTACTTTAAAATGATGGTAGTCAATAATCCTCAATTTCACTATCAAGTATGCCCTAGCTCTTCTTGGCTTCTAATTCCAAAACTAAGTACCGAAAGTTTTTATGGACGGAGACCACACATAAAGAGCATATAAAAACAAGTAAGCTAGCAACGTAGAATTTGTGAACAATTTTAGATGAGTCTACACCTGAATATCGCAAATCATTTTTTATTTCCCAACCTATGTTGGATGTGTGGATAATGAAATGTAGGCATGAGTAGTGAGAACAACATAGTTAGACTTTGGAAGTGAGTGGACCGTAAATTATTTATGAGTCCAATATGAGTGTCTAGAGCTATCTGAATTATGCGTACGATTCAAAATTCATATGTGATCTTCTTGACTCGATAGTTTTGCAATAACTTCAAACACAAAAAACTTTCTCGATTCAGAAGTATTGCAGTAATTTCGAATTCAAAAGACGCTGTCGAAAGTGTTGGTGTTCACGTTGTAAGCTTGTGGATGAACACTTATCTTCCTATTGATGAACACCCAGTTTCCCGCCTAATTTTGCTTCCTAAAAATCAAAGCTAGTATGACAGCTCCATGAAGCAAGACAGGACTTTCCACGTCGACCGATCATTTCCATGATCAGAAAACACTAGTGCGCTCTGCGAGGATTCTTGGAAATCTTCAATTTGGGATCCAAACGGCAAAGGAGGACTGGATGATTATCGTATTATCAAGATAAGCCCTAGAGAAATTATTCTATGCACCTGGCTAGTAATAACGCCCGTTCTTACCTAGGAGATGGTTCCAAGGTTTAATTGTCATAAAGAAGCATGAGAGAGAGAGAGAGAGAGAGAGTGAGTATGGATACGTACATTGCAGCAAAATTTGATAAAGCGAAGAAAGTTGATAGGCCGTATTCATTTCTCTCTACGTTGGAAGCTACTGTATCTGAATTGAAACAGCGGTATGAATATGAATAGCTGGAAGAGAGATGGAGAAATGTGTCTTTGTATTGCGAGAGATACGTAAAAGTATACTTATTCCGAGTTATGTGTATTGGTAGTTTGGTAGCCGTCATTCGATGCACCATACTCTCATCTCTTCTTCTTCTTCTTCAATTCTCTCTCTCTCTCTCTCTCTCTCTCTCTCTCTCTCTAATATCAAAATCAATACAGAAACAGCAATTCCACCTCCCCCTCCGCTATTAAATGCTGCTGCACCCTCTCAATGCGCTCCGCAATTACTGCCCCCTCTCTCTATCTCTCGGCCTCACTCTCCTCCATCTGCTCCCTCTCTCTCTTCTTCTTCTTCTTCTTCTTCTTCTCTCTCTCTCTCTCTCTCTCTCTCTCTGTTCTTATTTCCTTTTTCTCTGCATCTGCCCCTCCAACCTCAACTCTCTCTCTCTCTCTCTCTCTCTCTCTCTCTCTCTCTCTCTCTCCACTTCATTCTTGCGCATGTATGCGTTCTTAGTTCTCTCACCGCAACCAACTCAGTCTACGAAGCAACCCTGAGAGACCCACCAGAAACAGTGGCTTTTGATCAAAGAAGGGTAACCCAACAACCAGATCTAACCTCTCTTATCGAAGCTTTCTCCAATATCGAGGGCTTTCCTGAGGTAGGTCAAGAGAAAGGTCTCTCTATGCGTTCCCCTTTACTCTTCTTTCTATCTCTGCTATAAAACTCTACCTAAGCGAAAGAGTGGGTTCTGATCTTGCAAGATCACTGTTGGTTCACGTTTTCTTGATGCAAAACGCCTGCACTGAGTCTTATATTTACTGGGTTCTCTCTCCTTTTCTTGTTTGCAGATATAAGAGAGCGCGCACGAGAGAGAATTTCCCGGAGAATGTTTTGGAACAGAAAAGGAAAGACAGAGAATGTCTCGTTAGATTCACTCCGACATCTTAGGAGGCGTTTCATATGCTATTAGCCTGATTTTTGTCTGCCAAAAGAGACCGTTTCACAAAAAAATTGTCTACCTCTGGTGGCTTTTATCTTTAGTTTTTAAATTCTGCTTTCTCGTGCTTTGGCACTTAATCACCATCCCCATTCCCCCCCCAAAAAAAAAAAAAGACAAAGAAATTCCAGACAAAATCTCAAGGTCAGCTCAAATACCATTAGTTTTCCTAAGTATAGGAAAATCTAGGGGTTCAAAAAGGTCAAGCCTAGTATTACGAGTTACTCAGAAAGTCCAAATAATTTCCTACGCTCAACAGTGCTGAAGGTAGAGAAGAGAATGTAATCAGGACTGGTTTCACTTTTGGAACTAGGGTTTCTAGCTTCTTCGTTAACATGCCAGCCGGAATCATGATTCCGGCAAGGAACATGTCGTCATCGCCGATGATGGGGTCCAATGGATATGGATCATCTTCTGGGCTCACCCTCGGTCAGGTGAGCTTATTTTTTTTGCCTTTTTATCCTCTTATGATCACCTTAACTTCCGTCGATGCATTATGGAGAGTGTAAAAATGATAACATTATGTTGCGATTTATCTTCAGTACTTAATGTTTTTGCTGAACTCGAATCTCATTTATCAAAAGAATGGGATTCATTTTTTGATTCACAGAACAACCATCTCGAGATTCAAGTATGCATATAAGACATCTCCCACATACGTGAAAAAAAAAATTCCTGCAATGGGCAAAAGACCGGCACTTGACCTTACACAGGAGACATGTATATGTTTTTTTTTTGCAGCCAAACCTGATGGAAGGCCTTCATCATCATCAGCTTCACCTCCCGCTAGACATGGCCCATCAGACCGCATCGGAGAGCGAACTTGCTCGTCTCCGAGACGAAGAGTTCGAGATCAGCACGAAGTCAGGGAGTGAGAACCAGGAGGGTCAATCCGGTGATGAAATGCCGGATCTTCAGCGTCCCAATAAGAAGAAGCGTTACCATCGTCACACCCAGCATCAGATCCTAGAGATGGAAGCGTACGTTGCTGAATCCCTCTGTTAACATAATCGCAAAATTTTGTTTTTTAATTGCCATGTCATTTTGGTAAACTGGTTCGAGGGAAAAATATGGCAGTTTTTTCAAGGAATGTCCGCATCCAGATGACAAGCAGAGGAAGGAACTCAGCCGTCAATTAGGCTTAGAGCCTTTGCAAGTCAAGTTCTGGTTCCAAAACAAGCGCACTCAAATGAAGGTATACTTACTTATCGAAATGGCAACTGACTTACACTAAAATTACGGGTAATTGCAATCTTTTGGTCTTCTAAAATGGGAAGTGAGCTTTGCCCTAGTCAAAGATATGCTTATTATATAGTGCTAGTTTTGCTTACTGCTTTTTATTATAATTAAGTGCATTTTTCTTCTCTCTTGCAGACGCAGCATGAACGCAGCGAGAACACGCAGCTCCGAGCAGAGAATGAGAAGCTTAGGGCCGACAACACGAGGTACAGAGAGGCACTGAGCAATGCCTCGTGTCCCAACTGTGGAGGGCCGACCGCCATTGGAGAGATGTCATACGATGAACACCACTTGAGATTGGAAAATGCTCGTTTAAGAGAAGAGGTACATCGTTCCACTTCTATTCCCTATGGTATATAGACCCGACATTATAACAACTAATAGCATTGAATGTATTAAGTGAAGTTATAACAGCAGGCCTCATATGTTAAACGTTGAACGGATGGTATTTATGAGTCAAGACTCAATATAAAAGTCGAATTCTCGCACTCTAATGCACGCATTCTTACTTTGTATCTACTGTATTGTGCAGATCGATAGGATTTCGGCTATTGCTGCCAAGTATGTGGGCAAGCCAGTGGTGAACTACCCTCTTCTTTCCCCTCCAGCTCCTCCTCGTCCACTCGAGCTCGGAGTTGCAGGGTTTGGGGGTCAATCTGGCGTAGGAGGAGAGATTTATGGAGCTGGAGACCTTTTCAAGTCGATCAGTGCACCGACAGAAGCTGACAAGCCGATGATCATCGAGCTGGCGGTCGCGGCCATGGAGGAATTGGTCAGGATGGCCCAGCTGGGAGAGCCCCTCTGGAGCGTGAGCTTGGATGGCACTTCATCAAGTGTACTAAATGAAGATGAGTACCTGAAAACATTTCCTCGAGGTATGGGGCCGAAGCCTGCTGGATTTAGCACCGAAGCTTCGCGAGAAAGTGTTGTCGTCATTATGGATCACATCAACCTTGTTGAGATTCTCATGGATGTGGTAAGGGTTCTATTAGTTCTCTTCCTGGGTGCTCCAAATCTTGAAGCATTTCTTGCTTTTGACTAGGTATTGACGCACAGCACCGAAAAAATGAATTCATTCTCGAAATGACATCTCGCATTTACTATTCCTGCAGAATCAATGGTTGACCGTGTTCTCCGGCATCGTCTCACGAGCGGCAACATTGGAAGTACTGTCAACTGGAATAGCTGGCAACTACAATGGAGCTTTGCAAGTGGTATACATACTTATTTACCTGTCGAATTATTGCTTAGGATTATACTTTGTTGATAGTCCAAAATCACATAAGCATGTGTAACCGTTTGTTCTTCTACAAATTCTGTTTACTAAGCTCTCTAAACAATGGAATTAATGCAGATGACAGCTGAATTTCAAGTTCCTACACCACTCGTTCCAACTCGCGAAGTCTACTTCGTTCGGTACTGTAAAGAGCACAGTGACGGCACCTGGGCTGTTGTCGACGTTTCCTTGGACAACTTACGCCCAAGCCCGATTGTCAGATGCCGAAGAAGGCCTTCAGGATGTGT